>JACXSJ010000542.1:0-181883 GCA_014851325.1 Pentalonia nigronervosa | reverse complement strand
ATTTAAATTTAAAAAAGATATGATGGCTTAAACGCACATCATTACACAATCGTGATGCCGTTTAAAGGCATTTGCGCCCAAGCTATTTCTGCGATATATGTGTTTTTATTTATTTCAATAAACGACATTAACACATTTCTATGCTTGTAAACTTCTCTACAAAAACACACAATTCGTGAACATAGGTTTTATTATTTGTCAATTATCGCATACAGAAATAAGGCTTATACCAGCTATTGTATTTTCGATTTAATCACCGCTTTGTGAAAATATACTCGTGCAGCGTATTATATACAATTATATAAGAGTATTCGTTACTACTTATTACTTAACAATCAGGAAATATGCGTTTTAAAACAGAATTACACACAGAAAGACAGAAAGACGTGTATACATTACGGGCTCAATAAATACTAAAGCGCTCACAAGTGCATCCGGATACAATTTGTTATATATATATATATATAGCATATATTTTATACCTAAGTTGTAATAATTTAATGATCGGCCCTGCGGTTAACAGGCGCCGGGTTTTTCAGCTAACGAACCGTATCTGTGGTAATTATAATCTTGCCTTGGGCGTGTGTGTGTGTGAGAGAGAGATACAAACAGACAGACAGAGAGCCAGTGATAGAGAGCGCGACATACGTGACCATTGCAAAGGTCTGACCCTGCACCGGTGCGAGAGTGAGACTACGGATCGGCAGCGGCGGCGTCACGAACGAGAATATCGCGTATTTATATATATTATATACATGTATACCGGCAGCTGGGTAAAATCTCACTAATGAACGTCTGGTGTAAATTAGAGGAATTCGATCGGGAAAGTAGTGTACGCGCGTAAATAAACTTCTCGGCAAGACTTAAATATAATTCGCACGGACAGACAGAAAGAGAGAGAGAGAGAGAGAGAGAGAGAGAGAGAGAGAGAGAGAGAGAGAGTGAGAGGGACCAGGGGAAGGATACGGAAAAGGAAACACGTCATCACTGCAGCAGCCGCGGTAACGTGAAGTTTCGAGGGTTTTATACACGTGTTATATATATATATATATGCGTGTAACGCGTGCATGTATGTGTTTTCGAGGTTTTCAAAAGTGTTTCGAGGCTCGTCACGTTTTGTCAAAAACGAGTCTCCCGCTGGCTATATAATAATATTCAATATAGGAAACGACAACGACGACGACGATGACATCTCGCGGGGGTGTGGTTAAACGTTTTTTGCCTGAGCGTATTTCGGGACTTTCGGCGTCCACATACACACACATACACATACACCATTCGTTTATCGAATCATCCATAGTAACGCGGAAGGGGGTATTTCTGTACACGGGACTTTGTCGATAGGGAAGACGGGAAATTTAATCCGATTTATTGCCGGACAAACTATATAGTACATATTTATATATAAACGAACGGGTGGGTAGGGGTTGTACAATAACAGAAGTCAGCGAAATAGAAAATAACGCTCAAACTGACTTTAATAATAAAATAACAGAAAAAAAAAAACAACGAGAGAGAAAACAAACACTGCGGATTTTTCGTGTATTTTTTTCGTCGATTCGCGAAAGTCGGCGAGAAAACGCGTCCTATACGGTTGTATAGGACGGGCGGCTTGTCACGCGGAAAGGAGTTTTAGTTTTTAGTTTTTATGTTCATCCGGGGAGGAATGCCGTTGATCCAGACGTCTGACGGGCCGTGAGCTCTGCTGTGAGCAATTGATCGGTGGTCGGGGGTGAGACGGGGGGGGGGTATTTCGATCGAGAACGAATTGAATGTATATAGCTACCATCATAGAGCTACGACGAGGATGGCTGTTCGAGCAGGGAGACGACGACCCGGCCTGATATATATTTTGTATAATATATTACAGCCGTACGCGTAAAATACGTGTACAGTTGTACTCTGGGTGGTGGTGTCGTCGTGGAGCGCGGGTTATGCGTCTCGCGTGTTTTATTTCATTCTTCTAACCGGCGGCGGCTCGTATACATATATAAATACGTGCAGTGTGTGTATCGCTGCTCCGTTCGAAATTGATGGCGAAACGCCGAGAGTAATAATACAAACCGTATATACCACGCGTTCAGAAATAGATTTTTTCCCCTTTTTTCCTCCCCTTGACGCGTCGCACACATCCATATACAGCAGCGTTTAATGACATAATACTGCGCGCGAGTATTGTAAAGTCGTACAGCAGTTGCTGCTGTGCACGCGCAGTGGAGGCTGCTGCAGCGTGTTATCGTAATGGTGCTTTAATAACAAATGGCCTACCGAGTTTTCCCGTTTTCTCGTTTGAAGAACACGAGAAATCGGAAATCACCCACCCCGTTTATAACAAATAGATACAGGTACCGTGCATGATGTGAAACGACGAACAACTGACTGTATTGATGGTCATATTATTATTATTTAATGTATCGAATCGCGACTTTCGGTTAGGTTGCACCTTATATGTGTTTCATGTCAGCTTTAATAGATATTCATGAGATTCAATATTATTAATGTAAAACATACCTACTGTCATAATTTATGAGTTCTGCGATGTTATTTTAATTATATGTGGTACCTATATATCAATTTTTATACCTTGGGCGAATAACTTGCTTCACAGCCTACAGGATGACATAATTATTATAATTAATTATCGTATTATTTAAGTGTGAATTCATCTTTTTCAGTTATTAATCAATTTTAATAATGGGTACAATAATAGTTTTTACTACTTAATAGATAACATAGGTAACATTTTTAACAAGTAATATTGCTCAAAACATTGTGAATGTGTTTCATAACAGTCTGAGTTATTTTTGTTTCACTTCTATTTTTGGTACTTTTACTACTAATAATTAGATTTTAAGTCCATTGGGAATTTTTTCCGTTTTTCCGTCAATGCTCAACGTACGATGATTATGTGTTTGCGAATCATCTTTAGTAATAACATAATGTTATATAATATGTTAGAAGCTGGTCATCAACAGACTTTGTTGAAACGACTGATGGTATATAATATATTACGGGCCAAGTAGAAAATTGGGAATTTTATAAAAATGTCCAAGAAATTAATAGAACGCCCAATGACAGCAATATATCACATATGGTCCGGGTAGTGTAAAATATAACTATGAAGTTATACTGAAGTCATTTAAAGATAACTACAGTTGACTAAAGAAAAAAAATAGTTTTATAAGTAGTACCTATATAGTATTTAATTAAAAGTTTCAAAAAAATAATTTTTAATTTTAGCAAAATTCAACACCATAATTTATTTGCACAACAACTTAAAGTGTATGATTATATTTTTAAAAGTTCAAATTACCCGAGATAAATCGGTCATTCTATAAATTGCCCGGACAATATAGAAAATATTTAAATAATTATTCATAGTGATCAAAAATGCCCGGATTTTCTACATTGCCCGTAACATATTATAATATACATATATTATAGTGTATACGAATAAAAATATAATTATAGAGCCGATGTGGTCACATGGGTACACGACTAAACGGGATGATCATAATAATGCACACGGAGACTTCAATACACCCACGATAACTCGAAAAATATGCTTATTTTACCGTCTCCCCGCCCACCTGATTTTAATATCATATTTTACCTTCATCCCGAGTCCATGTTTTTTTTTTCTATTTCAAAAAAATGTTATTTATATTTACTTTTACTGCCCGAACAATATAATATTGTACAAGGGGAACACGGACAAAACAGCGTACATATTTAAGAGCTATAAATTCAATGCAAAGACCCTTGTTTGCGTCTGTTTACTCTTAACGGCGGCACGGTACGAGTTCGTATTGTACGAACAACTCAATTATATCGTATTTTGTACCTTTTCATTCTTTTCTCTCCAGTGTGACAATTTATATTATAAATGTATTTTATTCTTACTCCTATTGGCGGCGACTGGCTAAAAATAAACCGACTTTTACGTAAAGCTCAGGTAATGTCCCTTTCTCAGTGCCTATACACACACACTCTGTAATACGCGTATTGACCTTATATAGCGAGGCGTAAAAAGAAATCCAATTCCACATCATTTCCACCCTTCTTATCGCAGACCGTGACTAATGTGAAACGATCGTGATGGACGTACGCTACGCTCTCCCCACGGAGATTGTGGCAACGATAACAGTACGTTATAGGTACACATTGTATCGAGATTAGTGGTGAGCATGTATGACTACATGGTGGGATAGTCTGGATCAGTCGTCAGCAAGGTCGAATTACCTACAATCGCCCCAAACCTTGTGTTTTTCTACCCCGTCGGATAAAAAAGATCCCTTAAACAAGAAAATGTCTGTAATTCTCATTTATTTTTTTTTTATGAAAGATTACTTTTCGACTCGTCTTATCAACGAAATAACTGCGTCTGTGTAGTAATTTCATTTATTGACCAAGAAACATTCTTTCGTATGAAAAAATTCTTTGTCTTTGAAACATTATTATCTATATACGCGTGTGTATATAGTATACACTATAAAGGATGTGCGCTATGTCTTTTTCCTATTTTTTCACGTCATCGAAATAACATTTTATCCGCGCGTGTTATACACTCGGTATACAAAATATTGGAACTCGATGTATCGAAATCGTGTAGATAACAATAATATATATATATAATATACATATTATTGGGTACAAAAATATTAAATTTCTAACGGACAAGCTGTAGAATGAGAGAAGATGATATTATTATTTGCCTAAAATCGATGGAAAATCTGGTACCCTCGAGCACTTTGGTTGTTCATTAAAATGTGCTTTCGATTATGCGCCAACAACACGATGCTATATAGGGTGGTATTTCTAGCGAAGAGTTTAAATTGCTTTTGTACATATATATCCTCCACCTCCCTCTAAACGAGTTAATCGCATATCCCTACTCAGTACTCTCCGATCGTTTAACAGTCCCAATTTAAAAGCCCCGAGGGTAACGGCGGCAGTTTATATATATAATATACCGTCTATGCACGGTGTCTCATCTATAATATAACCTTTACGCCGAATATGTGTTTGGAGAAAATGGTTTTAATGCCAAAAACACGTAAGATAAACTAAAATTCTATGGAAATATGTTGCGGTCATAAACGGAAATGCTTTTAGTAAAACACGTGTTGACCGTGTACCGATCTAGCTATATTGAGTGCCTATATAATATATACATATCATAACGGTTTGACTACAACAAAATGCATTAGCGAGCTGGTAAGATGACTTCTCTCTCTGCATATATATATATATGTATATAAACAACGTGCTCGGCGGTCAATTCACTATGTATAGTGACAGGTAAACATCTGGAACGTGATCGACTAGATCTATGACCATATTAAGGGTTAAAAGTGTGAATACATACATATATGTTCATGAACACATGCATTTATTATATGTGTACGGACATATAAATTATACATAATATATATAATAGTATATAATATAACATATTATGTATATAATGCTTATGTTTTTTTTTTTTTTTTTTATGGAAAGGCTCTTCAAACTTTTGACCACCCGGCGTGAACATACATCATAATATTATACATCAGACGCCTGTAATATCTGTCTAATGTAATATTTGTATTTTTATATCGTATGGTCACAGCCTCGTAGGTACAACAGAGCTATCCGCAAGAGATCGTGAAAATATTGGAAAATAATTGTTGTATTATAATACTATAATGTTATATAATGTAATACATGCATACGTATTGGAATACGCGTAGTACCTATGCGAGGTGATTCTCTTATCACGAGCCAGTCAGACGCAATATTTTATAAAACACAAGGAGTTTTAATTTTTTTTTTTTTAATTTCAAGAATAAGTAATAATAGCTTGAAAATTTAAAAAAGTATAATATGTTATTGAACTTAAAAATATTCGAAATCCCTTAATATTTTTTAACCCAAAAATTATTTAATTATTTTTTTCAGCCCGGTTCATGATAAAATAATATTAGTCTGCATTAATAGGTATAGTGTAGGCTCGATGAGATTTTCGTATATATTTTGAATATGATGTACCAAATATATATATTATGTATATTTATATGGTAATAAATTGTGTGTATTCTGGAGAAACGTGTTGCGCGTGATATATATATGACGTATGTAATACATTGTTTTATAGGTAGGGAAATCGTTTCACGATTCAAAAATACGACCGCCGTGAAGCTAACGCACTCGGACGTGCAACACTATCGACGATTTCCGGTCGGCGCCCAGTAATCTATTTTATTTTTCATAAACAGACGGTGTTTATAACATTCCGGGATGACAAATTATCCGACGAGAGAAGGGAGGAAGCAGGAAAGAGGCGAGAGTAAAAAAAATTATAATCGGTTAAACTTTTTTTTGCACCCTCGTCGCCGGAGATTCTTCTTCGCCAAAACGAATCGCATGTTCTCACGTGAATGTTATATCACACACACACACACACACACACACATATATATATATATATATATATATATACGTATAACAGATAGAGCAAAGACGTAGTTTAATGGTTCTTTGTTCGTTCGGGGTTGGAGGAAGAGAAGGAGGATCAGAGGGGGTAGACTGAGATGTGACTGTTAATGTCGGGCGTCATTGATCATTTGCTACCGACTCCTCCTATACATATATATATATATCTATTCGGATTACCATATATTTACCATTCATCACTGCAGTGCGACGGACGTCGACGGAGGACCACTGCTAGAACGTCACTCCCGGCACAATTTTTTCCCCGCCCACCTTCCTGGCATCATTATCCGGTCCGACGGTGGTGGAGGTATCTCGGCAATCCGGAGGCCTCGGCAGCAGTAATATTATATTGTATATAAGTACATCGTTTACGACTGTTATCGTGAATCCCAATACCGTGAGGTATATATTGGTACGCCGACTGAAGTCCGCGTGCTTATCGAAACGCGCTCACATGATAAAAATGTTGTCGTACTTAAAATCGTGTAATATATATGCTATATCGACCGACATCTTCGTATTAGATAATAATTGATTACACATATTTACGTGTATATAATATATACTAATCGGTTGTTAAACGCGTTTCAGGGCCTCCCGGCAAACGGGGCAAGCGAGGGAAGAAAGGCGACACCGGCGATCCAGGGCCAGCGGTGAGTGATATGATATGCACGAAATATTTCAACCGAAACGACCCAAACAACAATTTCAATAATAAAATATCATGTTATATATTATACAATAAACCCATAGATCGGGTTTCGTTTCGAACCGAGGAAATTGATTATAATGGCAACGGATGACTTGCGACGACGATTTCGGGTTGCGGTACTTCATCATATTATACTGAATATATTATTATTATTTAGGAATCCGCGGTCTGGCGGCGCGCGCGGGACGTTGTCGTAAAAATAGTGCGACACCGCGTTCGCCGCCGATGAGTGGCACCGTGCCACTGATGGGATTTTAAGCCGCCGAGTTAATGGCTTAAACACATTTTTTCAAACAATGCAATAATGTTTAATTTTAATCACCCGGAGACCGAATTATCTCTTGATTTTTTTTGTCTACAAGTTTTTTAGCCGCTATAGTTAATGTGCTGGGCATTATGATTTGTAATTATCACGCGAGAGGTTGTGTAAACATTATATTATGTACCTACATACAGCATAATATAATATAACAAATGAGTCAGCATAAACCATTATATTATTATACTTTACATTCATAACGCGTGTTATTATTGTTATTTGTTTTTTTATTAAGAAAATCCGTGGCAAGTCTGTGACAATTGGATATAACAGTGCATTACATAATGTAGATACCGTGTAGGTTTAAATATAGTTAATATAGGTAAATAACATTTTTTTTTCTTTTAGAGTATATAAAATAAGTGAGATAAACAAAATAAAATAGAGTAAATAAATAAGTAAAAAGATTAGATATAAATGTCGAATTATAATTAACTTAGATGTTTATAAAGATTATGATATATTGTTGTACCTAGTGAGATGTGTTACCGATAGAAATTGTATGAGTTTGATAATATTGGCGTGTTATTATTGCAATATGTATATTGAAACGAGTGCGTTTGGTTGGTCTTATTGAGTGATGAGGAGCAGATAGTAAGGGAGATTACTATTTCGGTCCATTATAATGTACATTTAAATATTATAACGCTCGACTGCTTTGGGCGTTTTTTTTTCAAATTCTTCGATTAAATAATGTCGATATTTTGTATAATTGCTCTACGTATAGCTGTTCAGAATACAAAAGGACCACAGCAATTATCAAACAATATGATTATTATACGTACATATACTTGCATTGTACATACGTTTTTATAAAAGTTTCCAGTACAATGACGCGATTCTTAAAATGAATAAACAATTTCAAACGTTATTGTGCATAAATGTATTAAATGTAAAGTTCAAATGTCGAGAAAAATAATATACCAATTATTGTAAAATTTTTCTTTTTTTTTTTTGTGTTACTGATTTAACGGCATTGCGTATAATTCATGGTGTACTTACTGTCCTCACTAATGATTAAAATAACAATTGTGATTTTTTTCACGGAGTAAATAATTGCATTAATATTTTTAATAACGAGTACCTACCTACGTTGTAAAGAAAAAATATAATTTAAAAGGTTTTCAGAGTTCCTTTGTATACATGTATAATTCTTACTTGATCGTCGTGAATTTACTGGTCGACATAAATGTCAAGCTTTATCAGTATTAATACTTAAAAATTACTTATAATATTATAGAGTTATTATTTTCGAATTGCGTTCTGTTCTGACATCAGCTTCAAAAATAATTCGTGAAACATGTAAATTAATTTGATATTCTCTAACTATAAACACTGCTATCTAAACTATTTATAACTAAATTACAATATATCATATATTGTTAATACATGTTTGTGACACCACCAAGCTTGATAGTGACTACTGACTAGTATATAGACCAAGCTGTATGCCTGCAATGTCTTATTAGTTATTTCGATGAACAATGCGTGTAGTTCGTACAAATAAACTGTTTTAAAGATATGCGCTTTGGTTTCAAAATATCTACTAAATAGCATTTATATTTCTTATTAGTTGCTTACATAATTTCCATATGAATTTTTTTTTACGTGAAACTAAGCTCGCGAATAAAATGTAACTTACGATCTAATAGTAATTACTTGTATAGTGGTTATTACAATTATTGGTTGAAGTACTAATATAAATCAAAACGTAGGTATAAGGTATAGAAAAATAGAGAGTGAGAAAGAATGATAGATAGATAGATAGAGAGAGAGAGAGAGAGAGAGAGAGAGAGAGAGAGAGAGAGAGAGAAAGGGGGGATAAAATTAGGAACTTAACTAATAAGTTCTACCAAAAATTTTGTATACATTATAGGTAAATCGGGATTTCCACAATAACAATAAATAAAGTTTAACAATATTTTACTGTATACCGAAATTGGTTCTGCTGTTAAAAACAATTTCCTCTTCTGTAATAATATATATTTTTTTATTTTTATTGTTGTTGTCGTTGTTTTTGTTGTTTATAACTTATTTTACTACGTGAAAAGCAACATCGAAATATATGTTTTACAGGGCCCAGCAGGTCCGCCTGGGAAAAATGGTTTTCCGGTATTTATTCACATCAAATTATTATATTCTAAACATTTTTTATATATTATTAATTTTATTTTATCATATATTACACATCATATTGCATATATTATTATACAATTATTAATATTATTTGTTTTGGCACACATAATTTACAATACGCTCGAACGACAATCATGCTTGTCAACACGACTATTTTTTTCCCTTTCATTTTTTTGGCCCAAAAATCACACACACACACAAACATTCAGCATGCACGCACGCATCGACCTAAACAAAATGACACATATAAACAGCTTTTAGCTTTTATTTTATTTCTCATATTTTGATATGTCTTTTTGGCAAAGTCTATTTTTTTGTAGATATTCCGTTTATTATTTTCGCTCCTGCACTTGGCCCACCCAATCACTACCATACACCAATTTTTAACGGGCTCGCATGTATTATAGTATAATATAATATTAATATAATATACACAATTCCTATGTACCACATAATATTATGTATAATATAGAGTGGACCCATGCGTGATTTCCCATTTTCCGGCGTTAGTTAACTGTACATAATATTACAATAATATATGAAAACGGGAAAACGCGCCGGCCCTCGATAATATTATAATGCTGTTTTTTTGTCGATTACAATGTCACATATATCCGATGCCGAGGTGAAAAATTATTAAACAATTTGAATTTACCCACCCCGTATATAATATAATAACATACGAATATTTTGTCAGGTTGATTTTGTCATAATAATATACGGTATATTATTCGGTTTTTTTTAATGTTTTAATTGTTGTTTTTTTTTCTTTTGTTATGTTTTATTATTTTCCTATTATAGGGCCCGAAAGGAATGAGAGGGATCAGAGGCTCGATGGTAAGATAACCGTCTCCAAATGAGAATTTATCTTGTAAATTATTTTGTACCATGTCTAACAACATTAATATATTATAATACGCGTTTTCGCTCTGCTAACTAAATTAATGATATTCAATTAATATACTTACATCTTAATTTGGTGTCGGTCAACTATTTTAACTACGATAGGAATAATTTATACAATTGTTAAGCCACATACACCAGATTTTAAGAGGATTTGATAAATTTTAATTAAATTTAAGAAAAATAAAAATTATCTTATACTATTTTTCTCAAATCGTTTTTATAAATTATCCACTTTTCCTAATTGTTGTTGGTTGTGTAGTTATACTAAATTATATAGAAAAACTGTTATATTAGGTAACCTAGTTAAAAAAGAAAACTAAGACGTTAAAATAAGAAACCATACCATGTAAAAGGAGAATTTTGACTGCTCAATAAGTCTTTTTTTATCATGTATGCCAAAAAAAGTACCTAATTCAAGTTCGAAAAACCTAAAAAAAAAACAAATTTTAAAACCATAATTTATTTTTTGTATTACCAATGTCGCCAAAAAACAAAACAGTATTGCACAGTCAACGTGTTCTCTTTTTATAGAGAAATTTGGTAAAGTTTGGTTTTGTTTGGATTATTAAATAAAGTCCTATGCTTAGGCAATTTTAATTTTTATTCATCGATTCATTTTGCAAACTTTATATAATTGTAGTAATCTGTGGATTGATGGGATTGCGAAACAATATTTAACGGCCTATCGATTGTGATATCGGTGACCTAACCTAAACGTGGTCAGGTCATAAAATATGTAAGACGTTACCTACGCAAACTTATCGTTTCAAAAATTGTTTACTTTCTTTTAAACGTGTGTCGTGTGCTTATGTGTAACATAAATGTGTAAAATATTTATTGCTATTTGATATTCCTACACAAGACACCCAACTCGGACCGCCAGCGAGGAATTATTTTTAATTTATAATAGGTATAATAGTATATTATAATAATATGTATATTATATCAGTGGCATATATTAAGTTCGATCATGGTGGGGGCACTCTGGGACCGATTACATTTTTTCTCCCTAGACTCCAACGCATTAAATATTAATCTAAATCTTGAATTTTTTTTATCAGTTAAGTATTTAATTATAATATTAATTTTTATTTTATATTTGATGATTTTAATATTTTATCATACATATGATTAATTATTGTACATAAATATAGATACCATTAGTTAAATAAAAATAAGTCAAGGCCCAACTCCCAAGGGGGAGGAGTGCAATATACCCATAACTTTCACCCTCAAATATGCCACTGGTCTATACCGCACATAATACTATTGCCCACCATCTTATAGTCGCTATATATATACTTATAATTTATTGCGTGTCGCGTATAATGTTATTAAAACATTTTTGAAGAGTTTCAAATGTTTTTACTTTTTTTAGTATAAACTTTAGTTTTTTAACTATAAAGTATGTTGTTTCTTACCGACGGAGGTATGTGATGGTCACGAGGAAAATTACGAAAATATGTTTCCAATCTCTATAGCTAACCGCGGCCACGAAGACGGCGGCAGAAAATAATACACAACGAAATATTTTGAAAAGAAGACTTTCCGGTTTCGATTAAATGTTCATTCATTCCACAGGTATAATAATCTAATGTGTTTACTGCTTTGGACGGCCCGGAGAAAAAAATTAGAAATCTATAAAGAGCAAATCGTAATCGAAACACTGTTCAAATGTATAGGTACACATTTTTCTGTTTAATTTCGTTGTGGATTTTAATAATTATTTCGGTGTTATTTAAATACCTATTTACATCGTTTAATCACCGTGCTGTATAAATATTGCTTTCGATTAAATACGCCTGTTTAATACGTCACGATAATGGCGCGTAATTGAGTTGAGTTTATTGTCGACTCTCGCGAGGTTTTCTTGTTTCTTATACGTTTCAAATTAGTTTCTTGTATCATCCAAAAACCAACTTTGTGGTTGTTGCGCAAGTCGATTATTGTTATTTAAAAAAAAAAAACCACGCAAACTATTTACACTTTTGTTTATTATAATCTAATACACATAACGCCAATAATTATATTATATTATAAAGTACATTTTTATGTATTATTGCGAATCTTTAATGATTAATATAATTCCGCATAGACGCATATAGTACATTTGTAACGATCAGTCCGTGTTCTAAAATCGCGTGTCACGGCTATTGTATAATAGCTATATGTATATTATACTTTATTATAACGTTGGTTGAATCGAGCGAAAGACGTCCGGAGTGGTCGGTGTAATAACATTACATATTATATAGATGGTTGTAAAACGCTCTCGGCCCGAACAGTTTACCAACAATCCAATATAGTTACACGCGAAAACGATACAAAACAACAATAAAAAATGGGAACTGAACGGATCTGTACAAGACTTGCATCATTATACAATTCTCAGTGTACCTTCTTCTTATACTTTGGTTTTTGATAATAAAAGAATGTGATAAAAATTATTATTATTATCTGCAAATACTAGTTTATATACTAATTTCTACGATTTTAAAACTAAAAAAATCACTTTTTTTCCTGCTTAGATTTTTTTTTAATTAGAGAAATATTAACACGAATTATTATATTTTGATCATTAATCTTTGTATAGAAAAAAAAAACAATTTGTAGAGACTAGAAAGACTATAAAATATATTTTAAATCTTAAAATCTACCTATATGAAAGATGAAATGTAGAAAGACTTTAATACGGGTGATATCATTATAGAAAAAGCATCACTACAAGAGAAGTAGAAACCGATAGAGGAAAATAATTTTTTTTTTAAATCGAGTGTAATGGAGAAAAACGTAAGACAATTGATTAATAGATAACGTAAGTCACGTGAAGCACCACCACAGTTGTATAAAGTACAAGAGAGACTATGATTGAGCTCCAATTTGAAACAGTGATTAGGTAGGTACCTAATAGATATGGCGAATATGTGCTATCTATAGAGTATATCACAGTTACAAATAAATTGGAAACGTCTTTTTAAAACAGAGGGTCCCGGAAGCTTTTCCTACGCTAGTTTCCAAAATTTGTGGGTGAATTAACGTGTATATATTTATCTCTCCATCCCGAGCATATATTTGTGTATTCTTTGATATACCGCCGCTGCACAATTTTATCATAAGAACCTACCTCATTATTCGTTTTTTCGCACATAATAATAACATATACATCGCTTCTGATGAGGTGGACCATCTTTACTGTACACGTAGTCCGAAGTCTGCTCATATTCTATTGAAATGGTCGGTTAAGGGTGGGTAAGGATGGCAGGGTGAGGTATGGTTATCGCGTACCCGCGGCGTCGACCCAAGAGGGATGACAATAATATACTGCTGGGGTTGACTGCGGGGGACGCTACGAATATACGACCGGAGGAGGATCTGAGCAATTTTTTCCGAGTAAATGACAACGGCGTATATTTTGCGCACGATACGCCACAGCTGCATTGACATTGTACTATTATTATATTATAATATTATACACCATACTTTGGGAGTATTAAACATATATGTACAATGCGCGTTTTCGTTCCACACTTCACAGTTGTAGTGCATCATGCAGACCACAGAGTAATGGACATAATATGATGCAGGAAATAACAGTATCTATACAATAACATATAATATAAACGCGACGTCTCGCAGCGTATATTCGGCCGCTTTATAAATTATTATTAACGTAGGTGAACACGCGTCGTGGTACCGGGCACAACAGCGCGGTAGTCGAGTCGGTGTTTTTTATTCCATTTATTATTATTTTTATTTTCTCCGACCGTTTTATTCGATCGGCACGCGCGTCGTGCATGGGCGTAACAGCGACGAGCGATACAATAATGTGCTATTGCAGCGTACGTGCAGTGCAGCAGCTCAGTCAGTACCTATGTACCTCATACAGATAGTGCAGACACTCGCGAACGAAATATACGCGCGTATAAAAATAAAACATATATGCTATACAGCGTAATTCTTATTATTATGTCGTGAACCATAAAGGTATCGTATTGGGAAAGGATGCAAAGGATTTTTTAATACGTTTTAAGAGCCGTCTTTCGGTAAAGCATTAATTGTTCTGGAGAATAAAATAAACTCTTTTCATACGAATTCCTCTAGGAGTTCACCGAGTTATCGCTCAATTTTTGACTGCAAAACAATCTCTCTGTATATAATTTCACGACCGTCAAAACATATTATACGGCGGCTTGCGCGTGGGTTTCTCGCACGCAGCAATGAGCGATAACGACGTTTTCGTACACGACGTATAATCCTGTTCAAATATATATGTATCGTTTAATATGTAACAAGAAACGCACCTCCTCACGCTTACTGCAAGCCGTTGGCCGTTGCAGTTTTATAAACGTGTTTTATACAGGGTTATATTTTAAACACGTTCACCTCCATTTTTCCCTTTAATAGTAAGTAAGTTTATTCAAATTTCGATTTTTAGAATTTTTTAGTATACCTAAAAACCATATTTTCAAATTTCCGATTAATTTGTATTTCTTAAGGGGTGTCCTGTGACGTTACAAACTCTTATTTTTCAAATGAGATCCTTCAATTTCACTACAAAGTATTTACTGGATGGATTTCTTGAAAATTTTGATGTATCCAAATCAAAATTCTAATGAGTAGCTTCTGAGTTATTAAAACGTTCATAAGTACTTACTAAGGATAATAATTGTTAAAAATATAAACTCTATGTAATATTTTATTATGTAGTATTTATTATTATATTTGAACCATATTTTAAATAAGTTATTTATATTGATAGATGAATAGTATAATTACTAACGTTTTAAAATCATCTATCACATATTACTTGACTCATTACTATAGACTTATTATCCCTAGCACACAAAGTTATGTAATTCAAAAACTATTTGTTCAAATATTGATATAGATACATCGAAATACTCAAAAAAAAAAAAAAATATATATATATATATAAATATCTGATGAATAATTTAGGATGAGAAAAGTGGATTCCTATTTGAAAAACAAAGTTTGTATTGCTACAAACTCAAGTTGTACAAAAATTCTCACGAATTCGAAAATTCGAAAAATCAGAATTTGAATATACGAGTAAGTGCATAATTTGAGCATAAAAATAGGGTGAGCGTGCTTAAAACATCACCTTATGTGTGTGGAAAATTTAGAATATAATATCTCAATAGCCGTATCATTACACAGTACACAGTGTACACACACACACACACACACACACACACACACACACACACACACACTCTAGGTAACTCGTGCATGAGCTTAACGCCAGATTAACCGCATGCGGATCCGACTTTTGGGCCTTTAGCGTTTGTCATGCGCTCGACGTGCATAAACCAAAAGTATAACATTATATAATAACAAGGGCGTACATCGTATATATTATTATAATTGCTCCGTCGTTTTGCGTGTACATACTGCACCGCGAATCGTATGCATGTGCATTATATTGTGCACGTATATGAATACCGTATTATTATTATCACGATAATACATTATAATATTATTGTTTTGATATTATATGTATACCACATATCGATTTTTTCACAACATCGGTTTTATCCATATTATAAATTATTATCATTATTATTATTTTCAACAAAAAAATAATAATGTTTTGTAAATCAAGTAATCCGTTTATTAACTCGTGTTTTTGTTTGTTTTTCACGCATTTTTACAGGGACCAATTGGACTGGACGGACCGAAAGGCGATGTCGTGAGTAATATTTTATCATTAACCAATTTATTATATTTATAATAATAACGTTATGCGTACATACCTATATGCATAATATATAACAACCCATTTTACCGTTTTACTGTCTTAACTGCAGGTCTCGGGAGATATAAATATTATCGTGACGAGCTTCAACTGCAGGTCAAAAATTACGTGATATTGCATATTATGTGTGTCGTGGTAGATGGTTATAATAAGTAGTCCGACGGACATTCCTTATTAGTTATTAGTTATTTGCGTTATACTTATATAATACGTAGACTCCACGACGACGACAACAAATATTATAATATACTATACATTATATTATAGGTAGTATATTTTTACTTTGCTTATAGTTTTAATTATATTTTTTAATGCGTCCAAGTTTATTGTTTCAAAACGATTTTAGGTTCGTCATCGTCGTAGCTGAATATTTTTGCTGCCATATTCGTTTGGACAAATTACTTGCATGTTTTAAATTTTGAGCAAAGCAACGAATGTATTGATTTTACAACGTTGTATGTGTAGTTTTTTGTATCTGTCTTCACGTTCTAGTGCAGTAAAAGTGTTCCAATTTTCTTCATCAGCGTCTTTTCTGACAGAAAAGTGAATCTAGTTGGTATTTTGAGGGGTCAAAAGTAAAAAATTTCCAATAGTATTTAAATACGTCGGAAAAAACAAAAAAAAAAAAAATTAAGGAAAAACGAAAATTTTTTCGCAAATCAAATTTTTAACAAAATTTATTTTTATTTTTGATGTAACAAAATAAATAATGACCATAAATACATGAAATTTTCACTGAATGTTTTTATAAGCATTTTATATACACCATAACATTTTTAATATATTTTGACTTTTTTTGAGCTATTTATAAGCATAATAAATGTTCGGGTTTTTTTATTATTGCCGATAAAAATGTTTTAAGTCGGTCAAAAAACTCGAAAATGTAATACAATGTTTTTCATAACTTTTTTTTAATTTTCATTAAAAAAAAAGTTGAGCGTAAGTCTTCATTAGTTTTTTATAAGCGTCTAAAGTTAAAATTTCGAAAAAATACGTAAAAATCACAAAAATGTGAAATTTTTTTTAATTAGAAAATTCATAAAGATTGTTCTACTTAAATCTAAGATTTGAAAATTCAACACAAAATTCTTTATAAGTCTTTCTATTTTTCTAAAAAAAAAAGTTTATCAGAAAGCCAAACTAATTTTTTATGTGCGTTTGAAATTAGATATCGGAAATTATTCATTCGTTTTATCTGGGAACGATTTTCTTATTTTAATGTAATTCAAAAAGTAATAATTAAGGACGTTTAAAATTTAAACAAAAGATTTAAACTATCATTTTCTATACAAAAAAAAAAAAAAATTAAAAATATTTAGACAATTTTTGAGTTAATTGTAAGCTTAAAAAAATTTCGGTTTTTCAAATTTTTTTTTCTTTAAATATTGATAAAATAAATTTCGTCGTGTGAAATTTCTAAAAAGTTTAATACAATATTCTTCATAAATTGTTAAAATAGCAGATCAAAAATAAATAGGTACAATATTTTTTTATAAGCATTTAAACTTTAAATTTTGACCGAAATTCATCATTGAAAATTTGCAAATTGTTTTGTGGTCAAAAATTTATTAAATGCTCAATTTTTATAACTAAGGATTGAAAATTCAAAATAAGGTTTTTCGTAAATTGTTTTAAATGTAGTTTTAAAAATATTTAAAGTACAAATGCACACTTTTTTTATATTAAAAATAGCTGTGTAATTTGCGCGAATCGATAATGTTATTATTTTGTTACAATTTTTCCAAGTTGTCCCACTTATACTTTTATAGTATGGTTTTTATAATTATAATGTAGGTTCTATTGTAGAATACCGTAATACGCAGAGCCAATTATTCTGTATAATAAAGTATTATTGGTGCTCTTCGGTCTTATCGACGATGCGGCAGTTTTCACACATCAAATCAAAGGCATTTCTGAACCACTGTCGATAAAAATCACGTGTCACGTGCAACAAGTATTAAACGTGGTTTTAATAATATTTGTGTATGATTTTTTACTGATAAATATTGACCACTATAGTTATCGAATGGATGATGCGGCTTCTGCGCCTGTGTTCTTATGCGTCTTATTATTTGAATTCACCATAACTAAATCATTATTTTTAACACTAGGCAAAACTACGTGTTTCACCCTGTCCGCGCATTTATAATTTCTAACGAATATAGTATTAAATCGATTTGAAATTTTTTTATTAAATAAGATATTATTCGATACCTGCTTAATTAAACTAATTACTATCTGGCTAAATGTTCACGTTTCGCACGTAGCATCGTGTACATTGTACACGTTTTTATAATAATGTATTTATAGGTTATAGGTACACTAACACCGCAAGCTAGATGGAGTAACACCACCACCACCACCACCACCACCACCAAACCACCGTTTCCATCTCCTTCTCGTCCTATCCGGCGTCTAGATAAATCGTATAATGTATAAAGTGTGTTTCCGACTAATTTGCGGTCGGGTATACTTATATATAATTATATACAATATAATGGTGACGTGAAAATGAAAGCCGTTAACGAGGGTTTTTTTTTCTCTCCCGTGCAATGTACATATATACTAGCGAAGAAACCTCCTGATATAATGTATACCGGCTATTATACGAATAGGTAGCGGCAGCACTCGCATCCGGTACAACATCAAAGGATAACCATTTAAACAGACCGATTCGTTTTTAAACCAAACCGTGTTCGCACCCTCGTTTATACGTCGTCGCGTGTACATTATAGCATACATATATATATATATATATATATATATATACAATGTAATAATAATAATAAATATATACGTAACAGGTGCGGCCAATCGACTAGTGTTGATATCGAGAGCGAGAACGAATTTATGATCTTTTCGGTACCCTAAGAAACGTGTGTTTTTCGTGTCGCAGATAAGTCGATTTCGTATATATATATACACACACGACTCGTTACCATATATATTATATATATGTATATATATGTATGCATGCATGTATGTATTTATGTATCTATTCAAACGCTTTAAAGCACGCGCATGTAAACGCGTTCGCATAAAAATGTTTTACTAGTTTCTTTCGCGAGGAAAAGTTTGTTCGGCGCATACAAAACAGAGGACCGCCACATTCACTCCCACTGCAGTGCCACCCCATCGCGGTTGTATATACTTTATACATATATATATTGTATAGTGCTGCTCTTCGATCAGAAGTTTTTAAGATTCCGTGCGACTTCTGCGGTGAAACACGTGCATATTATACAGAGAATTGATTTCATTCGATTTATAATTTATTATCACGGATAACCCTCGGGCGGAGTACAACGCAAAAACTATAATAATATAATACGCATGTCGGTAGGTACACCGTATACACGTACGCTGAACGTTTGGGGGCACATTGACCCAAAATCTAATACGTTTGGGTACAAATAGACACAACATTTGGACACATTGAATAAAATTTATTTTTATTTTTACCATTAAGATGATAAGCGTAATCGTCGAATTTGTCATCAAATTAAATTTTTCTTTTCATTTCAAAACGTGGATTTTTTTAATTTTACTATTAAATTAATAAGAGCTTGAATTAAAACAAAATATTTCAAGGTATTCTCTGCAATGTCTGCGTGTAGATCGATTTTTCACATATTATTATTATCAGCTTCTAACTGGTGATATTCTTTGACAGAACGTCATAGATTAACTTTTTTATTACCTCGTCTATCGATGTCATAATATTATGTTGTGTAAGTCATAGAAATTTAAAACTATAATATAAAATGTATTTGGTAATTTTGCTATGTAAAAATCATATCGAAAGAATAATTAACCTGCTAAATCCTCATTTTAAACTTTGGATCACATTTGAAATTTTAACATCATATGGTTGAAAATATAGAATTTTTTTTTATATATACCTGCTTAGAAGTTAAAAAAAAAAAACCACGAAAATCTCGTATTTTGGATACTTTATTGAAAATGTTGATTCTAATGGTGACATTTAAGATAAAAGCACCTTGTATGCCGCGTCATTACTGCAACGCAATAATGACAAGTCATAATACATGTATATAATATAAATGTATACGTATACGGTTACAGTATACACAATTCTACAGCTAATATTTCAATTTTTAGGGTAAAAAAAAGAAACCGTTTTAAATTAAAATAAGTGTTCATTAGTTTAATTGCTATCATTAATACTGTGCTGACGTGTAGGTCAGGTTAGGTTGTAGTCCGAACCGCGTCGATCCGTGCGTGAACAGCTTTGCCTAGTTTACTAATCTCAAATTTGCGTAGGTTTATATAAATATCGTCTGAAAAAAAAAATAATAAAAAACGAGGACGACATATGCACACCTTGATGTTTTTATTATACACCACCAGGACATCCGCCGCTGTAATATAATTGTCGTGTTTCCGGCCTTCCCGTGCACGATGGTAGGATAATAATATTATTATAATAATAATATAGTAAATATATATTATATCGACAATGGCGAGTGTTTTACTCGGTCGTAACACACGACTCATAAGAGCGATTTTCGTCCGCCTACAAAATAATATTATATTCATATTTATTATGTTATATACAGTTTTGGCGTAAAAAAAAAAAACAAAGTAAAATTAATAAAACGGAAAACTCGTCGTCAAATAAAGAAGAATGACTCATTGACGACTGTATTATTATTATTATTAGTAGTATACACTATTATATTATAATTGTGTCGTAACACCAAAATGCATACCTAAAATACGGACAGAGGCATCTAAACCAAAAGTGTTCATTATAGGAACTACAGCTAGTTGCAACCGTTGATTTCTCGTACACGTTAAATTATGTTGTACATTAGCTTTTAGTGATCATTAGCCGAGAGTTCATATAATATAATACATGGTTGAGTTTTTCATTAATGTGTATAATATGGTATACTGGCAACTATAATATTTTAAGCGGTGTCTTTATCGAACACAACATTAACACTGTTATATAATATTATATAGTCAACCTTAAACGCGCGTGTTGTTAGTATTATTATTATTATTATAGTTACCTATAACGTCATCTGTTAAAACTTTATTCGAGTGTTATAGATTAAAAAAAAATCGTGCACCATATTTTACCATTTACTTAAATATCGCTGTCGACTATATTGTATGCCATTAATGAGTACCTACGATTGAAGCCTGTGCACACTTAATTATGTTTATGTTTAAACGGGTGTCAAATTTTAAATCGAGTTCAATTCTTTTATATATATATAATACTGTTATTATAGGTACACGCAACAATACAATGATAGCATGATGTTTTTGTGGCGAGGTAAATCGTTAGAAATACAATATGATATTATTTTAATTACTTTACCATAACAGTGAGAAAATATATTAAAATGTATAGAGTTGTTAAACAAATAGATTTTCAAAATAATATTTTATAATTCACACATAAACTTTGGCGTGCCGAGCATAATAATAGTTAGTATTAGTACGATGAATTCCAGTAATGTGAAAATTTAAAAGTTTTCTCATTATCTTCTACGACCTAATGTAGATGAGTTGGTCGAACTCGAAGTTTATAAGTCTTCTCTTTGTCTATAAACTACAAAACTATGCGGTATTAAACACCACCAAGCCAAAGTATAAGGCATAAAATGTATTTTGTTTTAAATATTATGTCATTATTACTACATAATATTAAATATTTATCCTGTTGTTAATTAGTTGATTTAATCTCCGGAAAGTTATTTTAAATTAATTAATACGTGACTATACTCAACTATTAAATCATGTGAGTTGCATTATGTGTGCATGTATTAGGATTATAAATAACAACGATTTTGTTTTATTAAATTATGATTAGTTTATGTACAAAGCAAATTAGGGATGAGTTACCTATTATATGCATTTTCTGTTCAACCAATTATACACGTTCTTATTCGTAAATAAAGCGTGTGTAAATGTGTAAAACTATATAACAATAACCGTGACGACATTAATAGTTTTATTATTATTTTGAAATAAAAACTCCAAATTTAAAGTTGACTGCAGGTATAATATATTGTATTATTTAGAAATTAATTTTTACCGTGTGTAACGAAAACAAACAACGGTCAGTAGCAGCTGCAGTAGTAGAACAAAAATGCTATAATATTATATATTATATTATACTATATACCTACCCACACCGAAACCATAACAAACACACTCGTATACAAAATGCAGTTTACCGCCCGCAATAATAATAGAACCTATATTATATTATTATAGGTAGTTTACGTGTGTAGTATACATGGTATATATGGTATATACCGCGGAGATGTATCGTTGTACGTCCGCCCTGCGTCGGAAAACTAATGCTTCCGTTCGTGTTGCGAATACATTATTATTTATTACTATTATTACCAGGTCGTATCATTATTTTAAACATATATATGCGACGATTGTCGCTTCTTATATTATACAGGATGATTATTCGACCGTGATCTTCCGTGATCTTTCTAAGGATATCTTTCGAATTACATAGGCAATTCAGTTTTTTTCTTAAACGTTTAACAACTTTATTATTTTATATACTTTTCTATGACTATAATACCTACCTAAGCACATTAAAGTTCTTAAAATATAAAAATTACTTATTTTTGTTCGAAGACGTTTCCCGCAGGTTCACTATAAAATAGTCATCCTGTATTAATGTATTATGCATACTGGGTATCCTGTACCGTATTAGTAGTCCCTGTTACTTCTCGGAAAAATCATTACTGCATGAGATTGTCACAGTTCGCAATAGGCACTTATTTGCATAAATATCCATAAAATATCATATTACGTACTATGTTTTTTTCTTATTATTCAGCAACTTCTAAAAAATAAAAGATATCGATTCCAATTAACTTATCTTTATAAGTATTCGAAAATAAAATATACTAAGTTTGGACAATATTCGAGATTATAGAGTAGCATAATAATATATTATATTAGGTGATAGGCTAATGTGGGTATGTACGTGAACGAACACGGTGAACACTCGGTACATACAAATATATAATTCACTGCTGTCATTCCCAAGTACATATAATATATACAAACCCATATTCTTTTTTCAAATGTGAATATCACTTTTTACATTAATATTGTTAAGGCTGTACTCGGAGCACCCCTTAATAATTGTTGTGATATTAGAATTGTTTATGTACTTTCCGACGTACAATCACTATTTCGAATGTATGTATGCATTTATTAAGTAGCTTTTTTTCTAGATTTTGTGTGATCGGAAAAATATTTTTGAAATGATACAAATAAAAATTATTTTTAAAACAGTTAGACAATAAACAAAAATATTTTTCCTACATAACCTAGTAAAATGGTAAATTATTATAAATGTTTTGACAAAATTTAAATCAGACCTCTAAGTAGTAACTGGTACTTCAAAAAATCTTTCTCTTTTAACAGTTTCCACTAAAAAAATTAGTAGGTTCAAATGGTAATATTTTAAAATTTTAAGTGTTTTAGCTCTTCCACATTAACGCTCATTATTAATGAATAGGTGTACACGCTACACATTAACACTCCTTGTTTAAGAAATTGTTAATATTTCAAAAATGTTCTGCTCCAACAGCCCATTGAACTTTTTGCAGATCATTTTGATTCCGCAGGTATAGAAAACTTTGAAATCGAAATTCGATGAGTAGTTTCTAAGTTATTATATATAATTGAATATTTTGTATACACCAATACGCCATTAGGTCCATGATAATAGGTTTAGAAAATAGAAGACCTGGGATATTGGTGAATCATTCTGCGTTAGGTTAAACTGTACTTAGTTTATAGTAGAGTATGTACTAAGGGTGCCCTCAAGAGGGTGTCAAAGGAGCCATTCCCTCTCATCCCTGGGAATTTTTAACTGTATATACTGTAATATTAAGGATATGGCACAACATATTTTATTATAATAATCAACGGACAAAAGTATTTTATCAAGACATTAGAGATTACAAAAAAATATAAAATTATTGACACATGGAAACTAATAGACATAGTGATAATAATACGAAAAAACTAATAGAAAGAAAAAAAATTTGATTATATAAAAATCAAAACAAAATAATTAAGTTTTATGTTTAAAAAATAACCAAGTTTCAGCTTTGAAGACTGGGTGAAATTAAATAAAAGAATTTCAATACAGTGGAGATTTTATTGGTTTAAAAGAGCTCTTGAAAAAATGAATTATTGCCACAATTTGTTTTTTAATTTAGGTAGATAGAACATATAAGAATCACTAGTATTTCTAGTTGGAATTCTAAATCCAATTAAATTTGAAATTGCTGGGCAGTTGATATATTTATTTAAAATATTATAAACATATGCATTACATCCACTAAATCATGACGGATAGAAAGGGAATCAAAACCTATACAGGGTCTTGAACCAAAAGGAAAGAGTCTCTAGATATAATATACAATGTGTAACATAATAGGCCATTTTCACAGTATAATATATTTATTGAATAAAGCTTTGTTGAGCTTATCGGCAATTATAGAAAAAACTATAATCAACAGTTATGACTCATAACTGTTGATTATAGTTTTTTCATAACTTATGAGATTAGGGAAATACAAATAATTATCATCATTTATCTACCTATAGTGTCTGAATCTAGGTTATTTTGCGGCGTAAAAATAAAAATAATAAATAAACATATAACTATTATTATTTTACTATAATTTTTTTTTTTGGCGGATATAATAGATTGTAAGTAATTTTTTTTGCTACGGGTGGGATTTTCTACAGCTGACGCGCTTGGTTAGTACGCTGTATAAATACGATATAATAATATATATAAATATTTAGAATTACTTCCATGCGGTAATCGCGGACACGTCTTTGCGTAAATGACATTCAGACGGAGATGGACGTCGTTCGTCGTTTTTTTCGTGATTGGAATAAATCCAACACGGTGTACATCTATGTATACAATATACGTATGTATAAAAATGGATGTTTGTTTGTTAGGTAAAGACTCAAAAACTACTGGACCGTTTTCAATAAAATTTTTGTCAATAGATTCCTCGAGACTCGGAGGGTGTTTATTGCGTATTTTTTCAACCTCTAAAATAAACAAATCTTTGGCACGGGCAACGGGGTGGCTATAGTAAATATTTTATAACATTATCAAATATTGTACCTATATCCGAAATTCCGAACATATCGACGGTGCTTTATTTCAAAATGCGACTGTTTTTTTTTCGATGTCTAAACGCGTGTTATTGACTATTGTCGCTGACCGCAGTCGTTGTTTTATTTATGTCTATCGCCCGCTTCCGTGACTTTTTGATGATTTGTCTTCTACTCGCAAAACGGCAACCTTTTTTTTTAAACTGCCCACCACAGACGTCGTATACGTAAACGACTCGAGGTCAAATAATTATATTATTAACTATAAAAAGACTTTGCTTGCGATTTCCTCGAATTCTACAATAGTAGTTGGTAGTAGGTGGGTGGGAGGTGGAAGAGAGCCGGGAAATGCGAAACATTTACGTGGAGAACATCTGGCGCACATTATATTTTAATAGTTTGTTCGGGGGACGAATAAAATATTATTAAGCGAATCTTAATAATAATGCGATGGAACAGATTTTACCTACGCATATATTTATTTTTTTTGTGTACAATTTATTCGGCGACGTGTGTATAATAAATCAGAACGGATATTGAATAATTGTCGTTGTCGTGTGATTTATAATATTGACGATATAGGTAATGAATAGTTGTTCGTTTTCGGATTTCGCGCCAAGTATATATACTTTTATTGTAAAAATCGCGCATGTACATTATATTTAAGAAGATTTATAATATTATATTTACACCAAAAATAACGATTACAATAACGTAATCAATGACAATTATGTGAAAACGATACATATTGTCTCTAACCACGTCCCTTATAAACGTAACGAAATTATTGATTTAAAAATAATATTAAACGACTGCAAGCGTGGGTACCGAATCTATGTATTAAATAATAGCATAATAATGTACTGATTCATAAAAAGAAATTTCAATACTTTCAACTTGAGTTTTGATTCCAAGCGTTTGTTATTGCCGTACCTATTCCATTCAATTTATTTAACTGGACGAATATGCTTATTAAGGAGAAAATATAATCGCCCACGTCGCATTAAACGTCGAAATGTTTATTTGATTTATAAACGTTTTATTTTAATTGTTATTGCAGTAATAAATTGTCAAGTGGTCTACGTGTGAAAAGTCTAAGAATAATAATATCAATTTATTTTAATATTCATTATATTATATTAAATACTGTTAGTAATGATTTATACATTTTTGATATTATTTATGATTTTTTTAATTAATTATTACTAATAATAATAACAATATTGTATATAAATCGATTTAGACGTTCATTCATTCGTTTCGGTCGCTACGAGATGTTTATTTAATCATCGTTGGTGGATTGTTCTGCGTGGGTTGCTCGACTCCTTTTTAAGAAATTAAAAACCCGTTTTTTTTTTGGTTTTTGTCACTGTAGAATTATAATGATATGTGGGTACCTACACAAAATAACAATAATAATTATTATTATAATACGGTGGGTAACGCAGGTCAGCTACATAATATTATAGTCTATTATTAAACATTTTATTTTATAAATTATAATATATTATAGCCATTATGATGGGTTTGTATAGTGTAATATGTTCTTGGAGAATAAAACGTATACTGCCGTCTAAATCTTAAAATAATTATAACTCACTCGCGCGTGTCACCGTTGTACAACTTACAAAATACAATACGTTAAATAATTTAACGATGCCGTTTGCCTTTCAAATTTTCTGGCGTTTGTATAAATATTAATTAATACGAGTTTGTTGCCTAAGGAGGGTGGTACAATCATTATAATTGCAATCACAATCGTATAATACCGATTGGCGATTTCTTTACTTTAGAATAATTCCGCCATTAACTAGGTGTGTGTTTTTAACTTTTTCCTTTCAGTTTATCACTAATCACATTTACACCGAATTTCATCTTACCCATACACAATATTTAATACATTTAAAGTCGGATTCCTACTTAACTGTGCTGTGTAGAATTTAATATTGCCTAACTTGTGGGTATCGTGTTACCATCATTCGTGTAACCTACATATTTGATATACGGAACTCCACACGGAATGGCGGTGTAATGTGGAAGCCCGGATTAATTGTATAATATTGTCGCTATCTATACACCTATATTAACCATTGTTACCAAGGCCTTGGATCTCATCATTGGCACGTTTTTTACAATACCTAATATAAACAAATTTAATTAAGAGTTTTAGAAACAATAGATATATATTTAAAAAATAAATTGTACCCAATTGCTGTTACTCAGCTATTCATTTAATGTACACGAAACACCCGTAATTCGTTGTTATTTAAATATTAGATATATTAGTACAATAGTAGGTACTAATATAAATATATAACAGACATAGTAGTCTGATAAAAATCAAATTATACATACGAATATTTATAAATGTCAAAAGCAGAACCACCCTTACGACTTGATACCACGTGTTGGTCAAAACAAAATATATAAAAATGTCTTAACACGTCATTAGGTAAAATATTTTGGTTCATAGAGGTTTGGTTACAGATTTTGTAGATCACGAAACAGACGATTTCAAACGATATGTCGATATTGCCGCAAGTGCACATAATAATATTAACAACCTATGAGAGTATAAAAATATACAATAAAAATACTGAATGCCATACATGATAATAATACAACGATACTGTACAATGTATATCGATTTCAAATGAGGCTAAAGCTCCGTATCCAAAAGCGTCTGACAGTTTTTAATAGTATGTCCGTAAAGTCTAAATTGATTAAATTAATCTATTATCTCATTTAGATTATTTGTATTGCACAACATATATGATATTGTCCAAATATGACAATTTAATCATCTATGTTTAACACCGAATTAACACCAGGTTATCTTGGTCGAGCCAAAAAAGGATTAGCAATTTGACGCAAATAATATCTGTTTATTTTTTTTATATCATACCTTTTATTTTTGTTGTACGTTGAGAGAACGATTAATTAGACGCGAAAAAAAATAATTTGTGATTTTGCCAATAAAAGAGCAAAACAAAAATAATTTTTCGATTTAAATTTGATTGTTTTAAATTTTGTTAGTATTTTAGTATTGAATAATGTGTTGGTTTTAATAAAAATGTTGATGAAGTGGTAAAAAAGTTATAGATGATTTATGCTTACACAAGCAATAAATAATATTTTTTTTTTGTCAGCGATTTTGTTAATTTTTCTCTATATTGAAATATGTTTGAAGGGTTTAATAATATTTTGATATGTCTAAAATAATTGTTCATTTCACGGAGTTTATCTACGAGCATAGCATAGACGTAGAGCAAATGATTGTTAGTATTCATTTAAATCAACGGGTAAGGGCTTTCAAAATATTTCCGCACTGGAGCCTCAAAATTAAGGTCGGTTAGGTACTCAATAATTGCGCATTATCTGCAAATAAAACGCTTGTTATAACAATAACATTATTTTCAACCCCCCTCCCTTATCACCAGTCACTATTACACACAACATTAAACACTACACCACAAATTATACATAATATATACGGCATGTACGTCGTACGATTTACGCGAAACATAATATCGTTCGATCATATCGCCGCGATAAAGCTGTCGAGTACGTTTATACGACCGTTTAACGGTCGTAAAAGTACGCCGCCGCCGCCGCGGCTCGAGGGTACCTATCTATATATAATATTATTATAATATGTTTACATGCATATTTTATAATATCGTACACGCGATGTGTATAATGTGTATATGCTTTTTTCGTCGTTTCCCACCCCTTTACAAAATAACTTCTACCACCACCCTTACTGGCTATCATTTTCCCGCCATTTCCCGCCCGTATTCTACATATTATTTTAATATATTTGATATCACAACGTTACATTATCATATAATAACATTGTGTATATGTATACACTCGGTAATTATTCATTATACCGCGGTTGTGGTTTGTGGTAAAACGGCTCTAAAGGGTATCGTATCGTAATCACGAGCGTATAATATATCATGGTATACGTATGTATGTTTATTGTATATTTTTGTTTTATTATACCGCAAATCGTTTAACGTCAAACGTTTAATGTTTCGTGTTTATGTGTTTACAGGGTCATCCGGGCGACAAAGGACAGAAAGGCGATTCCAGCGCACCGAATTTTGACATATACGCAGCGGTTAAGGTATAAAACGAGACACATACCTAATATTGTTTATTTTTTTTCCAATTTCGACCATATAATATTATGTCATTACCTATCACCGTTTTCCTCGATCCTCACCTCGTTCGCCTCGATTTTTTCAATTTTTTTCACGTTAAACATTGCGTATCTCTGACCCGCAGCGATCCTCGCACATATCATTATATATATGCGTATTCACACGACAACAAAAAAAAGGTCAACGTTTCTAAATTATTTACGCTGCGCCGAGCGCATTCGCTTTTCGTATATGAGTTTTTTTTTCTGGTATACGCGGTATAAGCGAGATAGGGTGTACTGGACCAATGCAGTATTATAGGCAACATAACGTGAGGGTTTCAGAGGGTTTTACCGCGAAAAGCAATATTATACGCATACACAAATATATGTGTACCTATATTGAACGACTGGCGTTTTCTTATCTTTTTTTTTCTTTAAGTTCTCTCGTCCCGTTTCACATAGCACCCCGCGCGAGTAAATTTTATTCATACACACGCGTATGTCGATTTTTTTTTTTACCTTTCGGCTTGCTACGCTTTTCTCTATATACCTACATATTATTATAAATATACAGGTTAATTCACAACATACGCTCACCCCTATTTTTTTCTTTAATTATTATAATTTATACAAATTCTGATCTCACCATGTTTTTAAAGTAAAAAAATACCATATTTCTAAAACCCTTTCAATTTTGTTATGCTATTTAAGGAGTTTTCTGGGCGGCTGTTTCGATACAAATTTATTTTTTAAATGAAAATGTAAAGTAGATTATTTTTTTTTTGAATTTTGATGTATATAAATCGATATTCGAAATTTTAAAATTTCATAAATTTTAATAAGTCGGAAAATGCTCATTCAAATTTTGATTTTGACGCATCGACGTTTACAAAAAAATAATCTGGTTAACAATTCACACTAATAAAGGTTGGCTGTCACTTAAAACAAAGAAATTTGTATGATCTCATGTGTTGAGGATATTCTTTAAATGGTTTCCATAATCTAAGTATCTGAATATAATATGGTTTTCAAGTAGGTATAGATACTGAAAATTCCAAAATCAGAACTCGAATAGATGCAATTCTTATTAGGATAAAATGGGGGTCAATTGTGTTTTGTTTAACCACTCTGTACATGAACCACCGACACACATAAATAACAAACTACCAATTATTGCAGGGAACCAGCAGTAAACGATCTGTAACGACGCTGAGAGGAGGTACTCTCGGATACGCAGAAATCGTAGCCGTTAAGGTGAACTATTTCGATATAGTTTTTTTTAAATACTTTTTTTTTATTTGGTGTTCTTCGTAGATAGATTTCTTTATTTTTTTTTTTTTGTATTATTATTACTATTATTATTATTGTTATTAGTATTATTCTATCGTCATCTCTTTTTTGTATTCTATGCTGCAGTAGTGTATTATAGACATTATATATTATGTATATAGTTGTTTTACCTGCACTTGTTTTATTATCATAGTTTATTGTGTGCGCGAGTGCGAAGAATTTATATTATTTTTATTGTTATTATTTATATCTTTTTGAAACTTTCTTTTTTCTTTTTCTTTTGCGATATTTTGGCTTTTTAAAAAACTAGTGGTTTGGAAAAAGACGATAACATATATTATTATAATAATATGTATAAATAGGGAGAGCAAAAAAACGAAATCTCACGAAATATGCAAAAATGTAATTTTTCAAACACCAACAACAACTAAATAACATTATAGATGCTATATAGCTATTCTTTAGAAAAACATTCAGAGTGGGTGTATTATATTGCATTCAACTGAATTTGATTTAATAATACTTTCAAGTTTCAGTGTTTCCGTCTCTCATGTAGCCGGATTTTGTTTTTAAGACCCACGATTCCCCTGCGTACGGTAGCCGGTCGGACGTTTGATCTTTGATATTAGGTACGACATGCGTCCGAACAACACACTCGATAAACGAAAATAATATTATTTTGTTTACGATTTTCCAAGATATTTCTGTTTCCGGACAAAATTATACACGGTACAATAATATTCTATGTCCTACTCATCCACGTCCCACACGAATAATATTATATATTTTTATACAATCCGTCACGTGGAGTTTTTGTCTTTTGGTCAATGCCCATGTGTATATCGTACTGTTGATAATATCATCATTGCATTTGTCTCGTCGCGTTACTGCCAATACTTCCTCGAAAATCTCGTACCTACGCGCCGAAACGTGTTTATCACCAAAGTCATAACATAATAATATACGTTTTGGTTTTACTGCGTCTCGTCATCGTACACGTTTAAAAAAAGAAAAAAAAACAACACAATACAGTCGATGTGTAAATTTACGATTTATCTATAAATATACATAATACGCGCGTTCGGGATGTTATATTGTCGTCGTCATCAAGCTGTGGTGTAAAACGATTTAGGTACAACGCCATGAACGCGTTTTATTTTATTATTTTACAGCACTGGAGCAAACGATTAGGAAATATATAATAATGATAATATATACATCCAGACTATGCGTATAACGACCACTCTTCCTTTTATTTTTTTTTTTCAAATTTTTTCTCCATGTCCTCCCACCTCTCATCTTTCTCTCTTGTCGTTAGACTCATTTTGTTTTTATTTTGCATGAAATGCTTTGTTTTTTTATTTACGGTAGTTGGTGGCTGGTTGGTTTATAGGGTCTACAAGAGCGTGGACATAACATATCGGCGGAAAGCATAGTCATGGTCAAAGTGAGTACCAATACATACAACGTGCATGTTCGTATACAGCCACACTAGTCATTTTTTTTTTTATTATTCCGTCACATTGGTCAGTGGCACCGCCTACGTAATTATGGTAGTCTTATTTTTCTTATACGTTGATAAGTACACTGCAGCAGAGTGTCCGCAAATTAATCTAATAAGTTAATCTTACTAGCAGACGCTCTGGACCACATTTGTAAAAAAAAAAAATTATAATAATAATGTACGAAAAAAAAAAACAACGAACGATAAATTAATATAACACCGTATACACACACGATCTTTAGGTTTTCATTTTCATAATCTTTCCTGCGATTTACATATTCGCGCAGATCAAATTACTGCAGCCTACTCGTTATAACGACGGGTGTACTACAGCAGCAGATTGTCGTCGGTGTATATATTTTTTATAATACACTGACAAAATATAAATCGTTTCCGGTCTATTATTTTCATCGATTTATACGGTTGATTTCGACCGATCGGGTTTTTTTACTTTTAAATTTATTTTTATTTTTATATATATACTTACAAATCTGGTCCCCTGCTCTGCTACCCAATCAATGGTCGATTGTCCGATCGCTTTATCTGTGTGCATAACGCGACTTGTTTTTAGGGCGAGCCGGGAGAACCAGGACCGCCAGGGCCGATTGGGGCACGAGGACCCGAAGGAGCAATGGGGGTAAGTTGAATGAATCCGTTATTGTTATTATTATTATTATTATTATTGATATACAATGGAAATTTGAATATTATTATCGGGATAAGCGCGTACGATAATGTGATGTACTATATTATATATTATACGCGAACTGATACTGGTATCAGCGACGCGGTTTAGCGGCTCTTTACTCTGCAGGTGATTGGTCGGGGAGGGGGTTTGGTAGTAAGGTGACGGACATCCACACAACCAACATCTGTTTAAAAAAACCATATGGTCAGTTTAAAAAAAAAAAAAGTTTTTAAAATACGATTCTTTGTTGTCGCTAAATATATTATATGCACTTATACAATGACATAAAATATATGTATATTCATCCATTTATTATACACACCCCCTTGTAAAAAATAAACACAAGGTCGGCTCAACTTATTTACTGTGACATATATATACGAACCCCTTTGTGAAAAAAACATGAGGTTGGTTATACGTATATTATATTGTGCGAACGATAAATTTTATTATTCTATATTTATCTGTGATATAGGTACCATATATATTGGTAAACTATTAAATTTTTAAACAGCGTTTATTCCGCGGATGTCGATTTAGGTGGGTTTGCACGAAAGACGGATGATAAAATTATTCGTTTACGATAAATTTTCTATATTTTATAAATTGTGCGCGTATGGTACATTTAATATTTATGTTTCAAAAAACAAAATTGTAATATAATATTTTCAATCCACAAAAAAATATCCCGCACCAGACCAGCTTGTGTTTAAAAGTGGTTTGAAATGTTCGGTTTAACTCACTATTGCTTCAAAGCTGATTAAAACAAAATCGTATATCATAAAAATGAATAGGGAACTCGATAAGACGTGCCTGTAATTAAATAGCCGCGAGTAAAATCACTTATCGTTTTGAATTTTAAAAGCGTTTTATTTTTAATCCCCGAAGGTTAAATATTTATAATCCTAAACTTTTATTTGTTAAACAATATCCGCATGTCATTATAAGCTTTATTCAAAAATTGTTTTTACGCGTAAGTAGTCATATTTGTTTAAATTGATATCCAAAAGCACCGCGGTAGTTAATTTACATGCAAGCCGCATATTATAAACCATGTCGATTTTAACTCTGGTTAGGTTCGCATATACATTGACTACCACTAATACGTATTTCTCTGAAACGCGGTGGGTACTTATATTTTAATTTTTAAACGTACCTTGTTCGTTGACATTTTATAATTTATGTTTCGCGATTTAAGTTTATCTATTATACTCAACGTATAAATATGACATACGTCAATCTTAATTGTGTAAATAAATAAATACAAAATTTATTTTGCGTATATCCGCAGCGTATTATATATAATATATACATTGTACATGCAATTTGAACATTAATTTATTTTCACTAATTACAGGTGGAAGGTAAACAAGGACCACCCGGCGCTCCAGGATTGGTAAGTACCCCTGTACAATATTTTGTATTGTGTTTCCATATTCCTAAACACACACACATACACACACACACATACGCACAATACCGTAATAAGATATTATATTATGATATTAAATTATATTCGTATACCCGGTAACCTATATAATATGTATTATGTATACTTGTACGTACAACCCGTTCGTTTTGCTTTCACAAGTCTACTTACACACCAAAAAAATCGTGTCAAACACACAAACACACACGAGCGCGCATAATTACTATTTACTCGTACTATGCGTATACGTAGGTCTTTGAGAATAGTATTACGATACTCCGTCGTCAAATATTAATATTACGATATTATTTCGTATTATTTTCGAAATTGTTCGATCTCGCGGAATGAATGACGACGGTAATACGATAATGTATTATTCGATTCCACCCACGATAGAGATTACTGATTAGCCTACAGGCGTATTATGTTGTAGCTACGATTTTTTCGAATTTCCTACTCGCGTAGATCAATATTTTCCGCGTATCGTTTTATCCCGGCTATTAATAAATTATTATGTTTTCTATACCATGCTCGTGTTGAAACAATATCGATATATAATTCCCGTGGGTTTTTAATTCTCAGAGATATTATTTCTTTCCACAAACGGTCTATTGGAGTGCATGTTATTAAATAGAGTAGTAATAAAATATGAGTAGCAAATCACAAATCGAACGTTGATATCGTGCAGACGATAGCGTATACTATTAACAATTATTACTTTTCACGAGCATTGCAGCCACAGCTCAGTTCCACTACGATTCATCGCGACGATAATATTCGACGACGACGTGTTTTCGATTTTTCGTCTACATCAGGTTAGGTTCTTCAACCCACGGCCCATGTCTTGTCTTGATTTGCGTCCCGCGATCACATTTTAAGTATACAATATTATAATATATAGCATGCATTTTTCCTATTTTGATAAAATTACAAGATTTATATAAAATACATGTTTTTTTTTTACTACGAATGCAGCCTATCAGATTTTTAGAAAACAATTTGTGGCCCGCTGCATAAAAAGGTTCCTAGTCCAGATATACTAGTAATAATATTATATCGTCGGTTTAGAGCAAAAACTCATTGTTGGCGAAATTTCAATTTTTTTTTATTACGCCATCTAATATAAATTTGAAGCCGATAATTTGTGTAGGGGCACTAAATATCGAATTATTAGTTAAACCTGTTTTTTTTAGTTTTTTCAAAATTTACTAATAGTGTCAAATACAATTTTTAAAAGAAGAAATGCATAATTTACCAAATATTTTTGTTTTTGACAATATATTTTGGGCGAGCAATACAAGTGTAATAATACATGTGACAAGCGGCGAAATGTGCGTGTATCTCACGAGCAGAGATGATTGAGGTGCAAGTACAATGCGCAGCAGGCAGCGACAGGAATACCGGTGGGGGAATACAGAAATAACAGCAGAGGAATATCAGAAAAAGAGTCGGATTTAGCGTGATGGTCGTACATATTGTATTCTAGGTTTATGCACCGAAGCTGCGGCAAGAACTATAGAAAAAAAATGCATCTATACAAAAAACATTACAAACATATAATATAATATTATAATGACGAGTGTGTGTGTGAGAGTGAAAGAGTACCACGATACAAGCGAGAGAATATATTATAGCGTGGGGAGAGCATTGATGAGTTTGAGATCTGTAGAGGAGGAGGAGGAGAACACAAGAAAATATTTACTCAGTTGTGGTTTACGGACGGACAGGCACGGACGGGGTGCAAAAAAGGGGTCGTATTATGATAGTTGCCGTGTAAAATATCACATAAACACACATCGCTGTGGCCTATATGTTATATGCTGTAGAGGGTTTGTGACACGCGCGTCTCGTTCACACAGTTCGAGTAAGACGGACAACGACGCGATATAACCAAACCAAATATAATACACCTAATAATACCTGCGTGGTATAATAAATATGGTGACCAAATAAAAAATTCTTCAGCCGTTGCACACAGATACACAGATATAATAAATATATAGATGCAATAATTAGGTATTATATTATTATGTTATATACCTGCGTGTAAATTATAATCATTTGCGTCGCCGTTGTGTAAAATAATAAACATATTGTAAATTTTTATGAATAGTGAAACGCGCGTTATATATACTACGAGTCCAGGTGGTTATATATATTATAGCTGTAGTATTATGTTTTCTAATTTTTTTATGAAATATGATATTGGTATTAACATATATTCTATATATTATACCTACTGTCTCAAAAAACTTGTTTTTTTTTTTATCCATTAATATAGGTTGGACCGAAGGGTGACCGAGGAGAACAAGGGCTGCAGGTATGATTTCATTTACCTATTTGTTTATTTAATACTATATTAAAATCGGGTTGATTATTAATATTAATTTTGAATATTTCACCAATGAAAATTAATCGCTGCACCGAGGAGTGAAAACGAACTCATAAATAATGGATAAGAGTGTTTGCATTTGAAATTGAACGGGATATTTTCAGCGAGACATGTTGGTTTCAAAGATTTTAAACTTAAATATTGTCAGTTATTGTATAACTAAAAAGACTTTTAGAACCATGTATTTTATTATTTTACTATTATTACATTTTGACCATATTAGTGATATCAAGATATGCACCTGTACAGATGTCAGATAGATACGATTTTCATAAAATTGTGTAATGCCGTATTACTATATTATTATAATAGAGATGAGTTATTGATTTTAAAATGCATATAAAAACACGTGTGAATAGTTGTTTTTTGATTTTTTCGTTTTATAGTAGGATTTTTCGTTTAAATTAATAAAAGTACGGTTATAACTTTTTTTACCTATATATTATACATACAATATTGATAAACAATAAGTTACATCGATTACTATATACAACGTAATACAATATATATATATAATAAAAACGTGTAAAGGGGATTATTATTCAGTAATTTGAGGTTAAGAGAGAAATCACTTGTTAGTTGTTATTAATAAGTTGATTGTAGTGGTTTGATAACTTTGAGTAGACATTTTCACAATGATTTTTTTTCAAGTTTTCTGTTAATTGTTGATATTTTTATATTGCTGTGGAGGACAGCGTTTGTTATGTACTATGAGACATCTGCAGTAATACATATAAAGGCTATGGATTGTGAATGGACGCAATCAAAACATAAAAAAGGAAAAAAAATTCGTATACTTGACTTTGGGAGTTGGAATTGATAGTTTCCATGTTTGGCAGTGCCCCATATTTGGATTTCAAATGACCATACTAGTCTGATGATTGACTTGTTAATAAACATTATATTTTTGAGACTTAATTGATTTTAAAATAGAATGAAGTAAATTCGAGAGTTTAGTTGCTTGCATTTTTTTTTTAATGTGGTTTGACCTGATTAATCTTTTCCTTTTATCTTGTCTAATACTTAACTATTTTGTCAATGAAATGATGTTGTTAATTAGTTTGAGCAGATGACATAAGTTTATTTCTAGGGTTAACTTTAAGTTTATAGATATAATTTATTTTTGGTGTATTATTAATTATATTATATACGGATTTCGTCAATATTTCCTTTGTTCTGTGTAAAAACTGTTCTAATTGCAGGGTTGCTTTATTTTTTCAGGGCACACCTGGTCTACCTGGACCAATCGGCGAAAAGGGTCTCAGAGGCGACAAGGGTGATCGAGGATTGACGACGACGTTAAAAGGCGATCAATTCCCAACAGGCATCATCGAGGGTCCACCAGGACCACCGGGACCACCTGGTAACAAAATAGTTGTCGATAATATTTACTTAGACATTTCGACGAGACATTATTATCTAGTATACATAGTTAACGTACTGCAGTAGTGTTTTGTCTTGACTTTTTATCCTTATAGTGACTTAGCGTAATATTACAAATCATTTAAACGTATTCACAGAATAATTCTCAAGCAAAATGTGATTCCCAGGTCGTATTATATTATATTCTACTGAACTTTCAATCATATTTTAACAGTTTATTTAACGGCATTATCTATACATCTTAAGTTGTATAAAAAAATGATTTTATTAACTATATACAATACCACCTAAGTAAATTATTTATTCGGAACAAATTTTCCAAAAAAAAGCGATCACAGGGAACACACTTTTTGTAGATATAATATTTTACGTGTTAACGTTTTTATGTCGTTTGCCATTAAGAGTTTTATATAATATATAATTATATATGTATACACTGTATAAACATTATTCGTTTGCTGTCTGTCAGACCTGCAGCACTATTAAACGGCTGCGGTGTCGTGGTCAGCTTGCGGTTAATATTTTATAATTCATATATGGACGGTATAATATATTTTATACTTTAGTCGTAGCGTAGTAATGATGATGATCACACATGTGTTTTGTTTGTTGCTTGTAATTTTCAAGGTCCAGTCGGTTTGCGCGGCGAAAAGGGCGATCTGGGCCCCGTAGGGCCGCCTGGACCCCCCGGCGAAAAAGGTCGTGGGAAGAGAGGAAAAAGGGTAAAGGAATTTAAAAAAAAAAATCAGACACGATTTATGCATTTAATATGGTTGTATGATATCGATTAACTCTCTATGGCCCGCCGAACTTACATTGGACCCGTGTCGTAGGCACGCACACAGTGTTAGCGGCCGACATGCATGCGCCGATGACGCATCTAATGTCACAATGAAAATGTTATGAATGTGTACTTGTTTGCACGTTTCGCCGCCGTTTTACATTTTGCGGGTTGGCGGACTTTACTCGGCGGCAACGGTCAATGTTTCTGTGCAAAATATCGACATTTCCATGTTGCGTGAACGGTCCGAGCGAGAAAATAATATACCGCTGGTGCATGCGAAAAGCTAAACTACATCATATCAAAATGAGGGTTGAATAAAATCCGATTCGTAAATTCGTTCACCGTTGCGTCTATTTAATATTACATTGTGTCCTCAGTTACGGGGAATTTTAATATTTGCAACTTATCCGATATATATATATATATACAAAACAGCAAACCCAAGTTTATAGTACACATACACTGCTCAAATTCGTAGATTCTATTATAATATATAATGTACAGGGTGAATCACGATTACCCGATTTTAGCATTTAACAGTGCATTTGTTCTAAATATAATTGTTGATATTTTTCAGTACCTATAACTGGTATCGTATCTTAAAAATTATTAGTTTTTGTATGGCATTCAAGCAAATCCGCTATTTATACACAATTATTTTCCTTTTTACTGTAAACTATTGTTGAGAAAATTGTGTTTTTAAAAATTCTAATATAAGTAAATCAAAATTCAAACGAGTAATTTCTGAGTCTTAAAATTCTGTGTAGTACAGATAATAGGTTTCCACCACAAGACCTTCCTAAAACGATATAAGAAATCTAATTATCTAAATATATATTATAGTCTTCAAACACAAATTATTCAACAGTCAGAATTTGAGTAAAAGCATAATCAAAGGGTTTAACGGAGGTGAGCGTATATTCGGCGAATCTCCCCGTTTATTAATAATCGCCAAACGGGTTCCTCATAAGATTGGAAAATTAATTAATCGAAAACTATATTCCCACACACGCCGAGAATATGTAATAAATAATAATATATAATTCTACTGTGAATTGCCACAGTAATAATTATTATTTATTAATACATTTACTGTTGTGCTATATTATACTTTATATCGTATAGACAATTATATTATACAACGACGATCCTGTGATCATTATTATATTATAGTCATGGAATTTGTATAGAGCAATATATGAGCATCGTGCTGATAACTTAGGCTGCGAAATACGTTTGTGCATCTATTCTCTGTGCATGCTTATAATACATACACACATACATGTGTGTGTGTGTGTTACGGAGGCGGATATAGCAGGAAAACGGCGAGGGCTGAAGCTCCCTTCTTAAATTATCTTTTCAAAGACACCTTTCTCGTTTATGCGAATTAATTTATAAAAGTATGTAACAATATATTATTCTTTGTCTTCGATATTTATAATGTTGAGTTAATTACAATATTTTTCACGGGGAAAATTCATAATCATCACTACCACCTGTATGATCGTTTAAAAAAAGAAAAACCTTTGAACATTGGTATAAATTTCTGTGTCTTATCCGTCGCAAAAAAAGATTGTAATGACAGTAATCTCCAACACTCCAACACGGTGTCTACGCATCTAGTTTTATTGATATATATACGACAATTTATTGTATAAGTGCGTATTTTTTGAGCAGCCTTCACCAATTTTTTTCATTTCTAGATCCGTCTCTGTGTTGTATGTGTGGTGCAAGTCGTGTAGTTAGTGCCCGCCTGCATATGTATATGTAGACATGTAGTGACGTAGAGTTTAAAAGTTTTTTGTTGTTTTTTTTTATGCACGCGGTAGAAGATTACGTACTTATAATATTATACCTGTAGATACGCGATGTATTATACATTTTTATATATATGATGATGTTTTATTTGTTTTCTGTGTACACAATTTATTACCACGTAGTGAATATTTTATGTGTATAGATCAATAAAAATTATGTGCTGTTTTCAGCATATTATCGTTTTCCAGGTTACTTTATGTTATTATTACTTTCGTATTATGTATATATAATAATAATATACCTAGATTTAATTTTATTATGATATATCGCTTAACGGTTTGTCGAGGAACTGTGTCAAATAGTTTTTTGTTTTTTGTTTTCTATAATCACCTGCTATTCTCCAGGATTACCAGGTCACAACGGTACGGACGGTATCTCGGAACCAGGTTTACCGGGACCCCAAGGACCTCCCGGCCTGCCAGTGAGTATATCACATACGCAATTCGCACACACCCGCTTTGCTGCGCGATAATACTTAATTTTAATAAAGTCTTCCTCGGATGAAACTCGCATAATCGACTCAGCACGCAGTGCCGTCACCCGAGTCGACAATTCGAAACGGTTTGCTCGACTGCGTCGCAATGTAATAATATAATAAGTATATTATATATTTTAATATTATTAAGCCCGTTGCGATTACAGTAATGCGCGTCCGCGTCCCAAAGCTTTTCGCTCGCTTGCGCGTTTCAACCGCCCCCCCCCCCTTTCGACCTCATGCACACTTTTAGTCAAATGACTATGCACCGACTTAAATCGCCGCGAGAATGGCGTACAAATCCCATCGCCACCAACTGTATTTTATTGTTATATTATAGTATATATAAAACAAATTGTATTATATAAACCGAATACGCTCACAATCATCTGCCTATATGTACCTTTTGTGCGTTAACCGATAACTTCGAGTCAAACAATGTCCATATATTTAATATTTATTTTATATAATAATACACGGCTGACTTGGGTTAGGTCAGAATGGTCAGTTCGGTAATGTCAATAGGTTGTCCAATAACTGTTTATTTAAAAACAACACGTCCCAAACTTAATAATGATAAAAAATTGGGATACTCGCAAACTTGTTATATTTTGTTCCGCGGTTTTTTAACAAACAACTAATGCTGTTCAAGTATCGTAGAGATATCGAACGACTCGTCACGTGTTATAAATTATCTTTATATTCTATTCAAAAAATCTATTCTTACAAAGCTATTATTGAGCCTCGCGAGCCTCGCGGTGGTGCCGATTAGTGGATATAAACGTTACAGTGTTCGTGGTTGCATTTATATATTAACAATAATTATTACCCACCGTGTGCTATTTGAAAACACGAAATTCGGTAGCTGCTAATAGCTAACCTGCTATGGGTACAATTATAGGCGAAACCGTCGTTTTTGAAGATATGCCATTATATAATGTAAGACTATTATAATGATCAAATCTCTGTATTATATACGTTCGAACTCGGAGTTTGTCGTCTTAAACGCTGTCCGCCGTCCAATCCAATCATTAAATATAATATCATTGTTATTCGTAGGGCACGTCGGGTCCTAAAGGCGAAAAGGGAGATTACGGAGACATTGGTCCTCCTGGTTTGATGGGACCTCCGGGCTTACCGGGTCCACCTGTAAGTATAATATATTTTATCAATAAAAATAAGAATTAATATTTATCATCACAATGTAGTAACGTTCACTTGAATAAATTTTTATATTTTGTAAGATGTATTGACTAAAAAATGACTACCTTGATTTTTTAGTAGATGCAATTTACAGTACCTAGCCAATATATATATATCTTATATCTAATTATAACTTAAGTTATTATTTATAGACTGTAATTACACAATACAATTATCTCGTAATTCGTAGCATTTAACAAGAAGTGAAAGGCTTTGTCATTGAAAGCGTGCAATTCCAAGCATTTGCTAAAGTTAATCGGTAATACAGCTTTAGTTTACCCTGAAAGAGACTGAATGCGTATATTAATGTTTAAACAATATTATCGTGTAGAATAAAAAAAAATAATAGTTTTTGAATAAAAAAGATTGAATTATTATCATTATACTATTGAAGTATGTTACTGAAGTATGTTTTTTATTCTTACGCATGTATATGTCTGATTTCGTCCATTTAAAAATGTATACGTAGATCAAAAATAAAATCAAACCCATATTTTGTGTTGCACAGTACGCAAATAATAAAATTGAAAAAAAAATCGTTATCGAGATTTTCTTAGATAAGTTTTAAAGATGAAAAACATAATTGTGTACGACGTGCCATATGTAGTACGAATATAATCATTTTATTCCATCGTTTCAATAAATGTATAATAATTTTAATTGTTTAACAGGGATATCCAGGTCAAAAGGGCGACAAAGGTGACAAAGGCGAGTCGGTGAGTATACAAATACATTTAATAATAAAATCGCCGCCGTGATTATAATATTGGGAGCTATGTTTGAATGTGTTTTTTTTCGTGGACGATTTTCTGCGCAGGAATTAAAATTTAAATGTTTTTATTTAGTATTTAACATTTTGGTTTTGTTTTGTTTTCAGAAATACAACAATAAAAAAATCAGAAGACGGCAAGTGAGTGATGATTTTTTGTTTTTTTTTACAATGTATTTATTTTTCTCCTAAACGTTTTAAGAAACGGTCGTTTTTGCCATTATATATATTATATTACGACGTGTATATAATGTTTGTCCGCAAACTATATTTTTTTCCACGCCATAACTGAGGGATAGGGGTCTACTTTTCGCGTCCAAACTTTCCTCATAACTTCCCGCCAAGTGCGAGACGCGCGTGACTTTTTTTTCCTTTCTCGTGTTTATGGTTCCGATCCTATGACATTTTTTTGGCAAATGTTTTACGCACATATTTCGAACAGACCACGCGTATTATACGCGTGACTTGAAAAATTACGAGCTTTGTCCGTAGGCGTTAACTATTACCATGTTAGCCGTCCACTGAGTCTGATCTGCTTTCGAAACTAACTAAAAAAACTTATCATCTAATGACTTTTTATACTCGTTAAAAAAAACGTATTATTTCGTAGATTTATATCATATGATAATTATAGGTATGACCGCATACACAATAAAAATAATAAAATATATTTTCCTTGGAATTTATATAAAAATTCATGTTATGTATGCATCTTAAAAAAATTTAAACCGATTAAACGTGATTTTTTATGAACAAATTATATTAAGAAAAAAATGTTATGTTTAAATTTTCTCGTCTTCCTGTGTGTTAACATATAATTTATTGTTTTATCAAAAGTGAGTGATAAAATAAACACAGAATCAACCGACACACTCTACAATTAATCCAGCGACTAATCCTTTTATAGCGTGCACATAACATTATATTATATACATCAGACACAATTATTTATAAACTCATAGCCGCCGCCACCATGTGTACTTTTAAAGTGTAAAAAAACTCAATTTATAATGATATGTTAAAATAATATTTCGTAACACTTGACCTTTTATAAGACACGCACTCGGTCTTTATGACCAATGACATTTATGACACTCGACTTTATACGATACTTATGACTGCAACTCGTCAGTATTCCTATATAACGTACACATAACCCTATACGATAGCGTAAGTTTCACTGAAAATTCGCCTTAGACCCATGGAATCACACGCCCTTTTTTTATACCAGCCCGATTAGGACTTGTATGTTGCTGGAGTTGCAAACTGTTCTATATTCTCTCGTTATTTTAGCAGACTATGCTAATTTTTTTTTTCATACAATGACGAGTTTAAAAAAAAATGTTCTTATGCTTTTTTTTTAAATTTTGAATTATTTGTTTTGCATAATATTTATCATTTTTGTTGGCATATTTTATTGATAAATACTCAATATCTTTCTAGCTCTACAAAACTATATGTGTAATTTAATTTGTTTTAATTTTTTTTTAAACCTAAATTGTGATCGCAACCTTAGTACGAACTATTATTATAAAGTGACACTAACCTAAATATACAACGATACTTGTCTGGATTTGGAGTATCTCTTTAGGATCATACCAATTGAAAATTATAGTGTCGCGTTTTTTTATTATTAGGTATCTATATACGCGTTAAGCTCTCTCCTCTGTTCCGCTCTCTCTCTCTCTCTCTCTCTCGCTGCAGGTCTCTTTGTTCGGCTGAAATAATTTATATTCCGTCTCCAAGCTCTTAGAAGCACGGTTCGTTTATTTTATTTTTTTAGTTTTTGAAATTGACCCTTGTCAAACCATCACTCTGTGCGCGACTCTTTAAAAACGCAATCAGAGATACCTATATAATAATATGCTTATAGGTATACAAATATGTTACATTTCGAATTTACTTTTTTTCAGTTCCAAGGCGACGGTGCTTTCGAAACGATTAACGAACCGGTAAGTGCCATGTTGTTGTTAAACATTTTTTTTTAAAAAATTTAAAATTCAATTTCGTAAACATTAATGTGATTTTTCTTTAATCCGAACAGCAGTTAGTGGGACCTCCCGGACCACCCGGACCGGCTGGATTGCAAGGTACGTCCATACATATTTTGATATAACTTGATAAAGGCATTAATATAATGCTTTATTTTTCCTGGAAATAGGTCCTCCTGGCATTAAGGGAGAACGAGGCAAAGACGGTGACAAAGGCGAAATAGTGAGTTATTTCCGTTTTTTAAGTGTAAAATTATGCTGTTGTAACAATTAATTTATCGCGGTCATAGAGTGTACGTTTGTTAGTGTAGTACATGCATATTATAAATATTTAGTAACGTTGAATTTCGATCGATACAGAATGTTGACATTTATTTTCTCTCAGTGCATATTATGTCATGTTGCAAACAATTTAAAATGGGCAGCTAATCACAACCTCGGTAAATGATACGGTTTTAGGTGCCTATTTTACTTTATTATTATTATTATTATAAGACGGAATAAATGTACAAATCGTACAATATAGAGGCGTGTAATTAAAAATAAGTTAGTTACCTAGTTAAGATAAAACTCGTGTTTTGATTTGGAATATCGTTTAGCGGAAAGATGACTGAAAAAAAAATCGACGAGTTACGATATACGCAGTATATGGTTGGTAGGTTATTTACGCATAGCGTTTAAATTACGTTTCCAATAATAGGTAATTGGCTGACAGCCGACAGGTTATTCGGAAAAAGAAAATTAAACCTTTTTTCCTTCCCAACCGGATATTAAAATGTCTGGGACAAATTGATTCAGTGTCTACTGTTTTAGTTACATAATCTTTGTCAAATATCGACCGAACCAAACGGACTTTTTTTACTAGAAAACGCCGGGCACGTAAGCACGTTACCTGCAGTATAATGACTATATAATGTATAATATGATAATAATAATCATAATAATATTATGATTTATGAGCTCACGTGGTCGGCGGAGTATCCAAGTCGTGTGTACGTGTGCATTATGTATAGGAATCTATTGGTCGGGAATGAGAGATGTCTTAAAAAAAAAAATCCAATCGTTATATGTAGAGGGCACTCTTCCGAGGAAGTATTAAAAATTTATTAAACATCGATACGTGTATAACGCTCTGGGAAGAATAAAATACGACTGGTGTGAGTAAATAATAATAAGAATACACACCTGATGTATAATAATATTATCGTCTTCGGAACGCCAGGCACATATTATTAAATCGTCATTATTTCTAGGAATAATGGTCCGTATAATATTATTATGCCATTCGAACAACTTAATTTATCTTCTAGCGTGCAATAATAATGTACTGCTTCATTCGTCGTGTGTTATCGATACATTTTTTACGCTTAAACAATTTTAAGGGCGCTCTTAATGTTCGAAAAATCAAAAAGTTATAGTTGATGTGTAAATTATTGTACACCGTCCATGTACCGTCGTTTATATGTTGTATAACGAATTTCATTCTTGTACAGGGCATATACATATTATATTTTGAGAACGTTTGTAAGTCTTATATAATTTTATTTTATTTCACAACGATCTGTTCAAATAATATAGTGCGTGTGATTTTTTCAAAAATATAATATTCGATAAAAATACAAAACCCTAAATACACCTTACACTATAATAATATAAACACATCCTGTGAACAAAAATACGATATACTGAGGTGTATTTAATAATATCTTATATTAAAAAAAATCAAAAAAAAAAAAATCATCCTAATATCTCTGTACACAAACAAACACATAAGTCCGGCATTATTATAACGTGTATATTATGTGCACGCGTGTTAAAGATAATAATGTGTATAATCCGTTATTATTTATATATACGTACGGAATTTCCTATACTATATACCGCTTTAATGCTCTAGTCCTGCGGACTTTATATACTTTGTGTGTGTAATTTTTGTACAGTGTGCATTTAAAAAAAAATTGAAACTCTCTTTATTTGTGTAATGTGTCACACAATTAATTCCGCTTAATATTAATGTTTATGAGAATATTACCTATAACAATTCGTATAATTGGTTATTATCGCCGTATATCGCGCAGGAAGATATCGGCTTTCTTAAATTTCTGTACTGAACTATATTACAAACGCATGTCATACGAATAGGGATTGCACCGGAAATAACAGATAAAAGAAAATATCAAATGAGATTAAAGAAAGGGTTATTTATATTGCGATTACATGCCTATCGATTTCGAAATGTCTAATAATTATTATTTTATTCATTACACATGTTTGTATTTTGAAAAGTAGTAAAATTCATATAGGTTTTATACTTTTATGGCCTTGCGCGATATCGAATCAATAACTTCTTTTAATGTTATTAATTATTTTGTATTATATTCGATTATTTTTGGTTATAAAACGATGTTTACATAAATATTTTCCAAAATAAATATTTGTAGTTTGTAGTGTGTTGTCGTTCCGTTTATCGTATATTTATCGTGTACCTAATGTGTGCGTGTGTATTCATACTATATATTACCTACTTACATTTAGTTTTTGGTATTGTTTTTTGAAAATCGACCTGTAAATTCGACAAAGAAATGATTTATAATTTATATTTATGATTTATTAATTTATACGTGGCGCGGTTTACTTTTTTTTTTTTAGTTTATCGAAAATGCATTGCGCAATGTGCAATACAGGTAGTACATTTGGGACAATTTATTTACCAACAAAAAATACGTTTAATATATTATTATATGGACCTATATAGGTGCATAATATAATATTGTGTAACGTCGACGTAGCACAATCGACGACGATGATTGTCAACGGGTTGAGGGGTGGAGGGAGAACGCTGACCGGTATTATTCCACTCACGATTTGCGCGGAGGGCCGACTATTATTCTGCGATTGCATATTTTTGCCGTCCGATTTCCCAACGGCCTAACGTCGTGGTGATAATAATAATATATTATATAGTTTTGGACACATGAGCACTGCTGCAATAATATACACAGTAGCACAGTATATTATAGTATACACAGTAGCTTCTTGGTCGACAAAAAATCAATAGCCACCGATATAATAATATTATAATCTCGCGACGTTCAGCCATAGTATATGGAACACACGTGTAATAAAAAAACATATTAAACACAACGCTGTTTTTATGACCGCAAGTAGTTTCGCGGTAATCCCGTCAAATGCTAAATATTTAAGGAGATTATTGCATCGCGAAATGAGCAACTCAATCATTACAATATTCACTGAGAATATATTAAATTTCCAAAACCGTTATGAATTTGTTATTACCTACTTTATACTTTATGCTTTTAAATATTATGTATTATATACGTATACGATACTATATAGGTAGTGACATAAACCTGTATAGGTAGATATAAATATTATAATACATAACGTACTCAGTACTGATGGGTAATATTCAATACGGTTTGTCGCGACTTGACGGCAAATTTTATTTATAATCAACTTCCGATATGAAATTTAAGTTTATTAAAAATATAAATGAAAATAAATTAAGATGATAATTTGTTTGAATCTCCTTATTTTGAATTGTGTTCATATTTTTAATGAACTTAAACCTTATGCTGAAAGTTGATTTTACTTCAAAGTTCATATTACGTTTGCAACAAGAACATTATAAAATTAAAAACAAATCAAATACCTTGAATTTGTTGTTTAAAAAACGTTTATTTTTTTTCTTTTACACATAATTCACTTTATATGGTCTCAATAATATGATGACAAAGAATACAAATTAAGAAATGAAAATTCGTTACTTTATTAAATATTAATTATTATAATAAATTAATGATTTGATGAGCACATTTATTTCTTAATTCAAACTAAGTAATAACTAATAGAGGAATACAAATATAACTTGTTCATTTTATAGGTACTAGCTTAAACTTAAAAACACGAATTTAACAAAAACAAATTATTTTAGAAGAAATTAACGAGTTCTTGATCTTGGTCCTATTGTTATGCTTACGAATTAACTTATATTTTAAATGACCTTTTCTAGGGCTGTATGTATAATACTGAAGTCAATCAAAAACTTTGATGATGACGAAGCCTTTACGCTGTCGAGATTAAGACTAAATTTCATTTTTTCCGAGATATTCGTAGCAGTATTTGATAAGATATTATATCAAATCACATTTAATCCATATAAATGGCTACTTAAATTTTCTGTTGTACCTGTTGAGCAGAATCGTTTATTACTGTAAAAGATTCATATTCATAAATAGTGGAAACGATTTAATATAAAGTATCAAATAGGCAGTATCCGAATAAACATTATCAATATAATAAACAAATAGTACAAAACACACGTATTGTTCCCATAATATTATATAATATATTTCCGTCGTCGTTTTGGATCGAGTTAGCTTTCGAGAACAGAGCTCATTCATTCACGTCCGATGTCTAGTTTTGATATTATTGCAAACAGTTACTTACTATAACCTATGAGCCAATCAATGATACCATTTAACTGTTAGATAAACAAATTAATATCGCAACATTTGGTATTACGACATTTGTTTTAAAGTGGGTATTATACAAATAGTATAACAATATGCATATTTAACTGATTAGAAGATGGCTGATCACCGTGATAAAATATTAGTATTAAAGTTTAATTTTCTCATTTTCTAATTTTATAGTCTATAAAACTGTAATGTAGATTACTGTAAACGAAACTGTTTGAAATACATTATTTTACATTTTTACGGCGCCTTATTTAAAAATGAGTATGAATAAATAATATAATATTACTCAAATGTGGGTTTTGCTTTTTGTTTTAAATTTACTATTCGTCAAAATGTTGAGAATTGTAAAGTTATTTATGTTATGCATATTGCACAGTAAGAATTAGTTAGGAATTTTAGATGTTTATTTAAATATGAAAAAGGTTCATTGTTTCAAGTAAATTTTTTATTACATTTTTGCATATTTTAATTATTATATTACGCTATCCATAATAACATCAACTATTTGGAACAAAATAAAGAATACTTTTAAACAACGGCCGGATTACGGGGGTAATAAAAAAAATTGCGAAACACGCGCTTTGAAACAAATATTGAAAAACAATAATAAAATCGTGAGCGACAGTCATTTTAATCGTTTCAATTATTTTTTCCAGGGTGAAAAAGGAACCAAAGGCGATCCCGGTCCGATGGGTTTACCCGTAAGTATATATCGTACCGCAGCTGTTTTCGGGTCAATCGCAGCCCCCCCCCCCCACTGTAATGTCATTATTATTATTATATCAATATACTAAAGTCGAATTTCTTCTGTTTATTTTGTTGTTCATACACGTAGGGCCCGATGGGACCAAGAGGAGATTCGGTTCAAGGAAAGACCGGCCCGACGGTAAGGAATACATATTAATTTACATAATAATACGAGTCACGTGGTTATAATATTATATTAGTAGCTGATATATACATATGAACTCGTTTATCATATTTTTTTTAGTAATTAACATTACACCTTAACATCTCTAAAGTTGATAAAAAATAAATGCTTTTTCTACAGGTTTAAGGCAGTATTACTTCTTAAACGCGTTCAAAAACACTAACATCCGTCTTTTAAACTAAACTACCTTTTAGACTCTAACTATATATTATATACACTTGTACTATTATTTTTGAAATCCTTTATTATAATTAATAATATATATCACCATTAGAGTTTTAACTAACCGTTTTTTTTTTTAAAAACATTTTTTAATATTTAGTCTTATGCTATACCTACTTATTTTCTTAATGTTATATAAATAATGATTAATACGTTTTTTAGTTATCTTGTCGTATCGTCACCGTATTTATATACTAACCCGCGACGTATAATATTAATATAATTTAAGCCGCGATAGGTATGTATTTATGATTTTCGTTTTTTTTTTAACTTACAATATTACATTGTAAAAAGATTTGGCAAAGACGTGTAAATATTTATTTTTCGTGAAAAACGAGACAAACTCAATGTATTTACATGATAAAATAATATTATTATATTCATTTTTTTTTTATAGACTCGACATTATCATAATTTACGAAACCGGTCATAATGTGTAACTGAATGTGTTTTTTCCGCCAAAAAGTTTTTTATAAGTTTTTTTTGTTTTTTTTTTTTTTGTATATAGGTACCTAATGTCCAAAATCCACCTAAATGGCAGTGGGGCTAAAACCGATACATCACATTTACACACACCAAAAATACACATACACATAAACTCGTAATTTTTCGATTTTAATAATAACTTATAATATTTTTTAAGTGTTATGTTAAACTAAAACGATTTTACAAAACAATGATTTTTCCCGGACGCCACGGAGAGTGGAAAATATTTGATCGGAAGATGATAAAAATAATAATTAAAGTAAAAACCGAGACAAGTATACATTAAGTATTAACATCGTCTTAAGTTATCATATTAGTCCCATATACCGATGATTATTTATGTCGACGGACATTTGATGTTGTCAAGTACCTATATGGAACGTGGTTAAAGCCAAATGCATCGCACCACCGGGTAAAGATTTCGATCGGTTTTTCCAAAATAATAATTTGTTTAACACGTCGATTGGGTCACGACCACGGGTTTTTCCGATTTACCTGACCCTCACACCCCCGTACATTATCCACGCCATAGTTTTTTTCCCTTAAACTCCGTTCAACGCGCTACTATAACTATAATATAGTAATAGGAGACGAACGCGTTTTTTTCCATACTTTCGGATGACTCCCGACGTGAGGTCACGTGTTGTGATTGTAAATTACTCAAACATATTATATTAAATATTCGAACAAACACGATAATATTATTGATCACCTGGATTTAATCGATATGCAGTATCATTGCAGCAGACCGTAGTTAACAAAAATCTTTATGATCATTTTTATTCAGTAAAGCCCCACCATACGATGTCGATAATAGTTTTCAACCCCCCCCCCCCACCAAAACCCCCAACCATAATTATTATGATATAAGTCATATATGAATTTAAGGAATTTGTATTTTTTTTTCCATATACGTGTATATACAATTATAATATATTATTATATACATACAAAATTATGTATCATAAATATATAAATATATATGGTATACCCACTCTTCCGCGAGATGCCTTACCCGAAAAACGGAAATGAATAATAAAAAAAGTTTTTTGTTTGTACATAATTTACAAGTATACTTAGTATACCAAGTATTTACCTACATACTCTCTTAATGATGTATTAGGGTTCAGAATATAATACATAGTATCGTCTTTCGGACGAGTACTAAGACAAATTTAAGGTGAAATATTATAAATGTATACCACTATATATATATATTGTAAAATCTATATTATAATATACTCATCGATAAATTATTAATATTATTATTATTATTATTGTAAACATATTATATAGCTATCTTTTATTACAACTTTTGCGTGTAAAATTTCATTTTTTTTTTTTTAATAATATATTTTATTCGAAATAACGATACTATTTACGATTAAAACTACTATGTATATTGTAAGTGTATTGTATTATGTTAAATTTTACTTATAATAAATTTAATATTAAGCGAACAACCGCTACTATTATATATTAACATAATATTATATATTTGATGGTATAATATTATAGTAAGTGCATTTTCCCCGTGTATGCATCGTGGATAATATCACGAATATTATAATTGCAGATCCGTGAGTGCACTGTAATAAAATGCACGTTGTATGTTAACTGTCTTCTTTTTATCTGTTTCGTCGCAGCACGAGTGCATTTGTATCGCGTGCAACTGCAGCGTGCACGTCGGTAACATTACAACAGCTATTTTGTATAACATTTGCAGCTAAATGGGTTGTGGGAAATCGGTACATCAAAAATTGTGTTTGCTGAATTTAAATAGAATAGTTACCCAATATACATACATACATATATATATATATATATATATATGGAATAGGTGTACCATATTTTACCATTGGTGGGGGGGGGGGCAATGTCGGTAGAGGCTCGTTAATGAACTGCCTCATATAGTACGCCTATTTATTATTATATCAATCCGTCCCATCATAGTGTTATCATATGATAATATATTTTACTATTTTATCATATTAATATTTTATTCTACGTTCCATCGGAAAATAGTCCACTAAACGAAATGATGTCGATTGATATACGTTATATTACATACTATAATATGTACATTTTAAGGGATAATCATATCGACGAATGATGTCAGTAATAGAAATTAAAAATTATTAAAATAAATTGTAGCTTCCAATTTATACGTTACACGAACGCCATATATATAATACCTATAACCTTTTTTTAATCCAACATAGGTAATACACATTTCGAATAAAATGAACCGAATTCGAAACCAACCCACGTTATTAAAATCGATATAAATCGAAAGAATACCGGTGTTTAGACATAATATACCTTAAACTGCGAATAAATAATATGTTTGGTAAAAAATAATATAAATTGCAATTATTTTTCATTATATAAAATTGTGTAACATGTGCAGAAGTACTAAGAATATATGTTTTTTTTAATATTAAATAGTTAGAGATAATCGCTTTAAAATATTAATAATTATTTTAAACGTAATATAAAAACGTCTTGAAAATAAATAGTTTGAATTTGTTTTTAATTAATATATTATTATACATGATATTTTATTTTAGATCATACGAATAAATAAATGCATAAAGGGACTATGAGTACCTATTTATTTTTTTTTTTAATATAATTTAATAATAACAGAAAGTGTTATCCTTATTACTTGTTTTGTTTTACAGGTCATATTTAAATTTAAAAATTGAGATGTGTCTTTATGACACTATTCATATATTACAATAAGTTCATTTTAGTTGATTATGAACTGGGTAATGAGTTTTCCATTAATTCATTTATTGATAAAAACTGTTATCTCGTATTATTGAGAATAATATTATATGAACGAATAGTGTACTAAATTATTCAATGTTTATAATAAATTAAAGTTAAAATTATAATAATTCATCCAAAATAAATATATATATATATATATATAAACGTTTAGAATAATAATTTAAATAAAATTGATTGAAAAAATAATAATAAAATAATAGTATATTCAAATTGAAGGGCGCATTAATTAGCCAACTTTAAATATTCAAATATTCAAATATGTATTCGTTTCTTTAATACGATTTAACATTTATATTACGAAATGTACACCATCTTCAATGAGCTTTAAAAATTGAATTTAAAATATTAATAATAATTCAATTTTGAGTTAAAAATTAATTTTGAATTACCTATAAAATCATAGTGAAATAAATTGCGTACCCATAACGACGTAGTGTGATTTGAAAATCAATTTAAAAAATGTTACGTTGGTTATGTGGAAATCTGTTGGCATCCAATGAGAACAAGAGTTCAAAGAATCAATCATGTGAGAAAAATATAGTATAGTAAGCAAATCGTACTAATATGATACATATTTTATTACACTATTTCTGGGAGAATTCTAAACGTTTTAAGTTAACTTCTTCCCACGCATCAGAATAATAAGTACCTATATAAATATTTGTTTTTTTTTTTTTGTTGGTAATTGTATTGTTATTTTAACGAAAACCCGATTTGTGGAATGCTGCATGTGTGCCTGCGGGGTGAGTACCTATACCTAATTAACCGTTTTTTTGTGATTTATTTTATTCGATCTTCGTTCATCACTAACCATTATTTGCAAGACCTATCCGTATCCCAAATGAGTATACGTGTTAATAAGGCTTTGGTTTTTGTTATTTTAGGGTCCTCCAGGACTGGACGGGATGAAGGTAATTATTATAATACATAATATAATTAAAAATATCTTAAATATATCACACGCATAATACTCCCATCGGTTGGGCCGTTGTCATATAATTATCTAATGTTGTTTTTAATGTTTTATCAACATTATGTCTTAAAACTATGTTACACCTTTTATACCTACCTATTATGTTTCTGTCTTTCTATCGCTTTATCGCCTATATTTCTAGGGTGGTCAAGGGGAGCCCGGTACCAAAGGGGAACGCGGAGATCCTGGCCTGCCTGTATGTATGTCGCACAATATACGCATAAACGTATATTATATAATATGATAATAATATCTTGTGTACATATTAATAATAATATGTATCCGTGTTTTAATATTTACGTTTGGTTTTTAATAACTAACGCGGTTTATGTAAGGAGAACAAAATACTTCCAGCTGTTTCTGTTCTGTTTTAGGGTACGGATGGCATTCCTGGTGGTGAGGTATAATATATCAACTAAACAATATTAACATTTATATTTTGCTTCTATATATTATTTTATCATTATGTGCCCAGCAGAAACCGTTTACAACGACCTAAGAAAATGCGACCGATTTGTTCATCCTGATAATATCTATACACGTTATTGTGAACAAATCGACCAAAAGATAATTTTCCTATTCGTATTAGATTTTCAATGTTAAACTTAAAACATAAAAACGAAATATATAAGTACATTATATATATATATATATATATATATATATTATTTTTATATTATATTTATGTATCTTGTGTAGATCAGTAAAAACTTGAGACACAATTGAAGGAAGTTAGGCATTTTTTATTATAGCTAATAACTATCCATTTAAGTTTATTTAATTTATAACAAAACATTATTATCATACAAGTTTTCATATAAAATATTTTAAAATTATCGATGTTAAAACGTATAAAATCAAAATTATACTGCAACATTAGTGATTTGAAAAAAAAAAGTAAGATGTGTGTTTTTTTAACGTGAGACAATTTTTTTTTTAATTCTTAAAATGTTCAATTTGATATAAAACCTATTACCCTAGTCATTGTTTATTGTAACATATAACATATATTATTCATTTCGATAGTTTGAGCAGGTACTGTTATTGCATCATATACACACTATAATTTATTAGAAAACGAGAAACATAGAAATGTTTATGACAAAACTTTATATTTTGCTCGCTTAAAATCAATTTTTTTTTTTAATTTACTTCATCGTTGCTTAAGTGATGTTATATAATTCACCTATGACAACTTAAATAACCTATACACAGTAAAATGTTTTATTTTTATATTGAAATGTTGAATCAAATTCAACAGCAAATTATAATAATATCAATAAAGTCAATTATTTTTGGTGAATATAAATATAATTAGATACGAAAAATGATCCAACGAACGTATTAATGAAACAGTATTGTAGGTTAGGCATGTATAATAATATTATGTTGCCGTTGTAATTAGTAAATCATATTTAAACGGTTTCTACTGTAAATATAATCATGTTTCACTATTACAATATTATGGTGACTCTATTTACATTGTTTTCAAATAAACTCGAGTGGCTCTAATTCACTAACATCACTATCCAAAACTAGTGGCCGAACAAGTCCTATACCACGGTTTCTATACCGCAGATAAATAAATGTATAATATCGTATAAAGCTTTATTTAATTAACATCAGCTCACGTCCATTCGTGTCCCTCAATAATCACACCATTTAACCTGTTTAATTTTATCGCCCCCACTTTGACCCTGAAAACATAATATGATTGTCGTACTTACTATTGTACCCATATTGGTTTTTGATCTCGGAATTTAGCTACAAACGCGAGTTCGTGTAACGAAACCTACAGGTCTCGTCAAGGATGATTTTAACGCCTATATTATAATTATATATTATATTATTACCTATATACAGTATTATTCGTATTTAATCGTGCTGTAGGTGATCTTTGGCATACGCGTTTTCCGCATAATATACTTTCCTTAATATTTTTTAGATTTCCTATGGGAGGGGGGGGTCAATAATGTACTGAGCAACGGTAATCGGGGGTTATCGGGGTCTGAGTAGTGTTCGCCGACTTAACTGGTACAGATAATAATATGAACGTTATTTATATCTATGCATCGTATATTATACAATCGTACGTCATCGTGGCACACGGACGAGAAAAAGTGATCACAGCCAAAGCTTTTGAGTTGAGAATATTACGATTGTGAAACGAGAACAGTCAATTATAATAGAGCACACAATATGTAGCATATATATATACTATATATATGCGGCGGTAGGTATATATATACACTGCAGTGGGGTAAATGTTCTATATAATATGATAATATAATAAATCCTACACGAGAAGGAACAAATTAGAAAACAGAATAGCCCTGGAGAACAGGACGAGAGAAAGAAAAGGAACACTAATCACAAAAAGGATCACCGCGCTGCAGATGCGTTGCCGTAACACAGCATGCGAAAATATAATATTGAAAAAAAAATATAGTTCATACGAGGGAGAATTAAAATTTGCTCTCATGTAGGTACAAAGGACATTGTTATTAGGTTTTCAAACAATAGATTTATTAAAACAATCGTTATCGATCATTACCTACAATCGCGATGTTATCATAATTTATTTTATATATACCTAACACTGTGTTATGTATGACAATATTATAACCGTGATAATGGCAATATTAAAAACGTAATTTAATGATCGCATTTTTTCTCGAGCAAAACCGAAACCGTAGACGATTGATGAAACTCGAAATGATATTCAATAGATGATATTCGGTTGTAACGTACAATATTGTATAATTTAATGTTTGGACTCTACACATCAAGTGGGTAGGTAAATTCCAAGATCAAATTGACCGGCGTGCCAACACCCATACATTTTCCGGATAAATCATTATGCATAAGAATATATATATATATATAAAATTGCCATTTCTATACGTACAATAATATTTTACTTTAAATTTCATGCTTGCTCCTCCAGAATGTGCATGCGTCGTCTAAATGTGCATCTTTATACGCGATCGGTAAGAAATTCGGCAAATTTACGTACATTATACCCAAATAACTATCAATTCAAAACGTTTTATACTTTTTTAGGAACAGACTATTTATATTATTGTAGTATATGCAACTTGTCTAATACCATAACATAGCTGACGTATTTTTATAAATATAATTTGTTTAATGTTTTATTTCGAATTCTACGGTATAATCTTACACTATCACCTTATGTTATATTATCTGTGATGAGAATTCCTCGATGTAAGTAATATTATAATAATTTTTATACATATTATGATATAATGTATGACGAGAAATAAAAGTTGGTAATAACACGAATACTTGTATTCATATTTATATCGGTAAAATGTACGTAATTTTTCTGGGTGGAATTTATCGGACTCGCCTTTTTCTAAATTTATATTATAATAAGCGTTTGCGGATGTAATGCAGCAGCTGCGTTTTAATACCATCGTGGCATTTGATTTTCAGGGTCCCAAAGGAGACAAAGGTTATAAAGGCGAACCTGTGAGTATATATATAATACTATATTCTACCTGTACAATATAGGTTAGGTTACGGTGAGGATTTTTTGACGAGAATTGACGTCTAGAACAGTTCGTAATATATTTTTGTTCAGGCGAAAATTGTGTGTTTTCATTAAATGTGTTATTAAAATTGAATAGGGATATAAATTAGTTAAAAATTGAATGCAAAGTTAAGAAGTTTATTTTAATTTTAATTTTCTAATAAACAAAATTGCTTTTTCTGGTTAATTCTTTTAAATAATACGTAAAAATCATGTTCATACATATATTTATTACTGTTGTCAAAACTAATTAATTATTTTCTGTTTAATTGCACTGTAAACAATGATTTTAAATAAATCTCAACAAATAAAATATACTCTTTGATTGATTTAAAAATATAATTAAACAGCTATACATGGTGCAATATGAAGTAGGATGCATTTTTAACTGAATGTTAAGTTATTATTAAAAAAAAAAAAATTAAGTTGCACAATAATCACTGCGTAACTCAGGTACCTAACTAAAAAAATTAATTATATTTTTTATACTGAGGTAAGTTAATATTTTTTTCCAACTCAAATTATTTTTTTGTATTAATTATACTGTTGGTTAATTATTAACTTAATGTTTCTTAACGTTGGCTTAACTTAACTAACTCAAGTTATTGTCTTCATCAAATTTCCAACCTTTGATTATAATATATATATATATATATATATATAGAGAGAGAGAGAGAGAGAGAGAGAGAGAGAGAGAAAATAGGAAATTTAAAAGTTATGATATTAGGTTACTCGAGAACACCGGAAGAAACATTTTTGGACTTACAGAAAATATAAACTTTTATATAGCTTGTTAACTTAATAATACTCATTTGTTGACTTTTGTACATTGTCATGTTTTTGATAAACATGATATCTATTTACATATTATGTCATTATAATATATTTGCAAAAGAAGGTCAAAGTTGTTGTACTTTTTGAGCTATTATTTTTAAGATTGTAGGTATTCTAAGAGGGAATAATACGAGTTTATATCTGAGAATGTTAATAATTATATTAAAAATATCGTTTATTATTTATAACATAAAAACATTTTAAGTTTAGAAGAGCAGATGATTATTATAATTATGTAATATATAAATTTCAGTAAAAATTTAGACAAGTGCCAATATTGTTTTCTATTTCTCGTACATAGGTAATATCATAACATCTAAACTTTGAGAACTTTTATAAATAATAATTAGTATTTGTCAAACATTGTTGGGTTTGAGTTGTTTATTATATACATTTAAAATTCAAATGTTCAGAGAAATATTCTGCTTCGATAAACTATAGTAAATACTTACATGTAAAATAATGAAATATATATTTTTGAAAATTTAAAAATGTCTTACCCCTAGATACTGTTCAATTGATTCACTGTATTACATCGATTATTGTGTACGTTTTTAGTTTGAATAACAATTTAATAATAAAATGCATACAATTATAGCAATATGCACGCATACCGTTGCAATATTTGATCCTTATGTAAATATTTAAATGCTAAGTATTGATGTTTGGAATGCTACTATACCAATTCGAAATAAGGAATGTTTATAGTTTGATGATAGTAGGACTTTGCCCCCTCTTGATCCTCTATGGTAGATACCCACGTCAAGTTTGTTCGAAGAAGATGATAGTATTTAAATATTATATTTATATAGTTTCTAATAATATCCGAATGGAATTATCATCAAAGGAAAGATTCACGAGGAATCGCAGGTTTAGACGTCAACGGTTTCAGCGGTACTATTTCTTGGGACGCTCTAGAGCAGTGTTTCCCATCCTTTTGGATATGACGATCAACGCTTTTTCTACTAGCTGACCCATAAAAATAATTCTATAGTAGTTGCATTATTTACACTGTATAATTGATTGGTATCATAATATTAAGTAATTTAATCTTGTAATATGTTTGTGGAGTAGTGACCTATTAAAACAATTTCGCAAAACTGGATCTTGACCCATATGATTGGGAAACCCACTGCCCTAGCGTCCTCCCCCTGGATATTGCTCAGCTGCTCATCGACGGCTCCCGTTCAACATGACAATGACAGGATCAAGCACAAAATACTTTTTCTACGACATGATTGAGCATAAAAAAAACTTTGGATGTTGCCATTTGCAATTTTGAACTATATTATACAAAAAATATTAATTTATGTTGTTTAGAAGTTTCAATTACATTATGTCTATCTAGACCTGAAAATATTATTTCCGAACATTTATTATTAGTACACATCCATCTCAAAAAATTATCTTTTTTTCGTTAACCATTTAATTTATATTCGTTTAAATTCACTAATATTCTTTGCTTCTTTTTGATAAAATAATTGTTATATTATTTATATCCATAATAAAAAAACAAAATCTAAAACTTTTTATAATAATTTTGAAACAGTTATTTATTTTGATAAATTTAATGTGTCCCTAGTGCTAAATGTATAAAACATCCCGTTTAATAATGATCGGTATTACGGTTAATACTAATATTGCTCCGGAACTATATAATTACATATTTATTAATCGATAAAACTGGGCACAAGTCTTGCGGCTTTTCTAAATTTGGTATCATAATGGTTAAAGAAATCATAATGATGCGTAAAAATAAAATAAATCGCGATATTTCGACAACGTCAAATAAAATATTCTGCGCTCAATCGTGTTTTTTAACACTACACGAAATGTGTAGGCGCCCGCGGGCTATAATATTACAAACGCGCATGCGCATTGTTTCAGGGCCCGGTGGGTAAAAAAGGCCGGAAAGGCGACAGAGGCGACAAGGGCGATCAGGGAGTGCCGGGACTGGACGCGCCGTGCCCCATCGGACTGGACGGACTGCCGTTACCGGGATGCGGTTGGAGGCCGCAAAAGGTACGAATATTATTTTTTTCACGTCTGCAACTCGTCGCCGGAACATTAACGTCGGTTTTTTTTTTTTTTTTTTGTCCGCTTTTGCATGATCTACCCGTATAATATGCCCGATACCGATTATAACAATAATAATAACATATTTATCTCCACCGTGTCCCGCGAAAGGAACTGACGACCACGACGAAATCGTACCGGTCGCAGACCACCGCAGAACCGCCGGCGGACGATTATGACGATGCCGGTGGAGGTGGTGGAGGCGGCGACGAGGAGACCGGTGGCGATTATGGTGACGAGTACACCGACGAGACGAACAATTACGACCCGACCGTGAAAAAATAACACCGCTTGCGTTTGTCGTGCCAGAGGTGTGAACCGTATTGTTTTTTATTAATATTTTAATTGATTAATATTACTCGCGTTGTTAATAATTTATTGTCAGTAGATGTATACAGGGTGATTCAAAATTTATGTTACAACCACTCTGTATTGATTCAAAAAAAAAAAAAATAAATAAATAAATAAATAAATGCTTGATACGAAAATTTTTTGATTTGAAAACATCTAAAATGATTTGCACATTTTTTATAATATTTTAGGAGGTTTTGGGCGGTCAACTTTAGAAATTTATAAAAACATTAAATATCTCTCAAGCATAATAGAGTTTTGCATTAATTAACGTTGTTCAAGCACTAAAATGTATTAAAAATATAAATTAAATATATTATGTTAGTAAAAAAGCATAGGTGGTTCCCATTTGAGTTTCTATAGTTGACCCCCTAAAACCCCTTTTAATATATGTATAGTGAAAATATATAAAAATGTACAAATCCTTTTAAATGTTTCTAAATTAAAAAAACCTTTCGTATCACACATTTTTCTGTATTTTGAATATTTATGTGATAAAATATCTGTTATATAAATTTTAAATCACCTGTATATATGTGTATGATATTACCCACATAGCGGTGATGTTAATTTCTTAAGAGGATTGTAAAATCATAATTCGACGATTGATTGGTCAACTGTCGTAACCCTCTACACTTTAAGGTCAAAAATAATGGGTTTCAATGAAAAATGAAATTTTAAATAATTGTCTATAACGTATAAGACTTCACGTGTGGTAGTAAATTCGCCACTATTCGCTTTTTACCATATAATTTTTCTATTTTTCTTTTAAACGTGTTGCAAGGAACATTATTCTCAGCATTGTTATCGATCGAAACGTTTTGTTTATATCGCAATTAAAAACGTTTCAAAATAAAATTAGGTGGACAAGTGGGTACCTCTGTGCTATACAGTAGATGTCTTGTGGGTCACTATAATGGATTTGATTAATTTGAATTCAATAATATATTATTGTATACGAAAAACGATTCTGAGCGGAGATAGCCCGTCAGCCAATATTACCAAGTATATTTTATCACATTATTCAGTCTAAGATATTTTATATTATTATATTTATATTGATATTATTAAATTATTTTACTACTTACGTATTAGTATTATGACAGGTTAATTTAATTTTTGCCGATAACGTCGCATATAATATTAATATTTAATTTTTTTGTCCAAGTAGATGAACTACTTCAAGAAACCTTTTATTATATTTACAGAACTCAACTATAAAAATTTAATACTTCATACAATTTAATTATAAAATTATTTTTAAAATTTTTAAATTCAAATTCTTATAAAAAAAATAGTGCCTATAACATATCTTTAATATTTTTTAAATAGCAATAAAAAATAATGATTTAACCATATTTGAACTAACTAAAACGCTTTACAAATACGGAACATACATCACAATCCCGTAATCCGATTTTTTCGACGTGATTGTTTATTATTAACATTATTTTAATATTTATACATTCAATGTCTAATATTTATGAAACTCCAACCAAGATGTTAGAAAAAGTAACAAATTATAATCATTGTAAGAATATATTATAAAATTATAAATTTAGAATTAGTATACGTTATAAAAATATAATTTATCTATTACAATATAATATTTGTAGAAACGGCATTAATCCATTAGCAATTCGTACCTTCGTGCTATTGACATATCTACTGGACTTTATAAAATATGTTTTGTAATGTACCCATATTGCCTATATATCACGCCGTCTTACAAATTAATTTTTTTCCCAATAATAGGTTAAATAATATATGAATGAAATAGTCTCTTAGCCAGACTTCTGTGTATATAAAATTTCTAAAACGCCTTTTGTGATACTTTTTAATATAGAGATTTAATTTATTACCATAATGAACTTGATTCTAAATATATGTTCATTATCCAATGTGTTTTCCCAACGAGGAAAATTCTTTATAATTTTTTCTGGATTAAACATATTTTTTTTTGATAAACATACATTCAACTCAAAAACCTATGGTTGAAAAAGTTATAATATAACTCCTCCACATAAACAACGAAGATATTTTATATTGCTGTACAATTTACATATCGTGGTAAGAAATAACTCGTCAAGAATTAACAAAAAATATTAGAAATAACTAAAAAAAACATTTAACTTTTAAAAATTAAATCAAGTTATTATCCAGTTTTGGATTTGTGTCAATGGTCACTGACCATGCACTTGGTTTGTAAGTCGTTATTTGTTATTCATCTGGAGGGAACTCGTCAATAATTGTCATTAATTGTTAATAATAAATTGTCTTGAACATTTTGAAATAACTACACTATTGGAGTTTGTGAATGATATATTTAACAAACAAGTTGATAATATTTTTTTCATAATTATTATTTTCAGAAGTTTAATGTCGACGACAACAAACTGTTTTAAACCAAAGTTCAGTGTACATACATATTATTATAATATTATCGATCAACATTGATTTATGACGGGATCGTTGTGCACCGCAGTTATTACGCCATTATGTTTATTATATATATTATAAACTAGGTAAATGTAAATACATTTAATATAAATACATACCTATGTTTCAAGTCAGCACAGCTGTTGTAATAGGAATTATGATTCATACAAACAAATGGATTTATCATTTTTTTATAATGTTTGTGTACAATAATAATATCTAATATTATATTTTGAATCCAAATCTTCTTGTTTGATACTCCTTTCAACTCAAAATGACAAAATCAACACAGTTCCTGATTAGATAACCATTAATACCGATGACCATTTATCAATATCTGTTTGTTATTAATCTGTGCATATTATTCTTAGAAATTTTATATTATGTTAAAATAACAATAGTTTATTTTTGTTTTTGTATCATAACAACTTGCTGTTAAAAATTTTAATTACAATAAAAATGCAATAAACAACTAAGTCTACATTACCTATATATTTTGTTACTAAACTATAATTTTATCTTACAATCCTCAATATTTGAGTGTTTTGGTTGTTTACCCAAATAATGTATTTATTAATAAAATGTGTAATAACATTGGACCTAAGACATAAGTACCTAAAATGTGAAATATATTTCATTTTTTTTTTTTTTTTAAATTATTTGTAATTATGCATGCACTTTAAACATAGAAAATGTTAAGTTAAATTAATAAATAATTCTTATTTTAATCAAAATTGTGTTCATTTCATTAGAATAAGACAAAGAAACATGTGTAAATTGTTATTGAAAAGTATGGTATAATATATATAAAAATGTAATTATACCTACTGTATACAAAACAAACACTGTAAAAATGCTAATAAACTATAATTTATACTAATAAAATAATTTAATAATATTAGTATTGAATTTTAACTTTATTTTACACTTAATATATTCAGTAACCAATTTCAATTTATACAGTGGAAAAAATTATAGAAATCAAGTAGTTTAATAGTTTTGTACATACATTTCATGAATTGCATATAAACTGTTTGTAGAATCACTAGATCAATAAAACAAATTAAACATTTACATATATGCATGACCTTTGGAAAATTATATCTAATCAACTGTCTTAATTAGCAACTTTTCACCGAAGATATACAAACATAATTCAGATGGTATGATACTATATTTAAAAATAATTTAGATTTTTTTTACTCATCTAATTTATATATTAATACCGAATGACCGAGCTTAGCTTGGGTTTCATTTTTTAAAAATTATATACTTGTTTGTTAATATTAAAAATTATAATTTGATTATTAAACTCAAATTAAGTATGCATTATATTATGGAGTGATATTGCCCAAAGTTGTTTGTCTGATGTAGGGGATATATTATACATATTAAATAGCAACATTTGAGATTATACAGGTGAAAAAAAACTCTTAATAGGATTATCTAGAAAAATAGTAGTGAAACTATTTATAATTATCTTTATAAAAAAAAATAATGTTATTTATTCAAATAACATACATTACTTTCCTTCAGTAATTAACTAATCAAATAATTCTATTGATTCTATTTTAAAAAAATGTTTTAGAAAACAAAGTCGTATTGGAGAAAAAATGAAAATAATAGTAGTTTTCTAATTTTAACCATACATCAAAAACAAGAGTTTTCTTGGAGTTGAGACCATCAATGATGAATTCTTTGCTAGTACCAAATTCTGACAAAATCCTTTCAGACATTTTTGTAAAAAATGTTTAGACACATGCACTAATTATATATCTGTTAATACAGCAGGATTATTTTTTTCTTATATACAATATAATTTAAATATATGATTTAAAATATTCATTTTTATTAACTTGTCTTCATTAAACTGATATATTATACTTATAATTTGGACCGTATGCCTCAATTAATCATACAAATGTTAAGAAATAGGAACTTGGTAATAAAAAAGCTGAAAACCACTTTTCTAGGTAATTATTTACAGAATGTGAAAAACTGATACTCAAACAATATTAATACAATAACATTTCAATAGGTATATAATAATAAATAGTAGACAAATTATCTAAAACTAAAATTATTCAATAATTCTTAAGCCTTTAAGTATTAAAAATATATTTTTGGATATTTATTTTCAGTACCATTGTGTTATATTATTTTTTTGTAGTTTGTGAACTAATTTTAATTTTAAAAATTATAGTATTTATAGTTTTAGTAATTACTTGATAGAATCAATTTTATATTGAATAAAAAAATTAATTGTGTTAGCAATAAAAAAAATATCAATATTTTATTTCATCAAAAATTACTTTATTGCACTTACACGGTGACAGATTTTATACTAACGCATGTAAATACAGGGTTAATTCAGTTTTTACTAAATTAGTAGAAAAGAATACAAAAATACTCTTTGATATTGAATATAGAGTAACAAATAACAAAAATTATCATTTTTTCCCTTCAACCATAATAATGTGGTAACCAAATTTAGTTTTGATGGGTGGGTCAGTATAAACAGGACTGGCAAGGCTTGATACAGGTAAAGCAAATGCAGCATCTTGAAATGGACCAACCATTGAACCACGAATCATCCAGCCCAAATCACCCTGAAATAAACGAATACAATTACTAATTAGAAAGGAATATAATACTGTTGTATTCTAGGTATGATAGATATCAAGATACTAGTTATTATTAGTAAATTAAATAGATGAAAATTGAGTACATTATATCTAATGTTTAAGCAATAGAAGAATAGTAGTGATTATATTATTAAAATTTATGACCACAAAAATAATTGTTTATAAACAAATTATTAAGTTGACAATATTGTATCAAATAATGTGCATTTATACATCTTGTTAATATGAAAATAAGAAATGTTTTACAAGTTATACTTCTAAGGATATTCATTTAAAAGGTTTTCTTTATAGATATTTTGCAAATTTAAAATTTTCTTTTGCAAAACAAAAAAAAAAATATGAAATTATGGACTTTTAGTTAGTTTGATCAATTATACAAATATAACATTCTAATTAAAGTATTTTAGTGCAGGTAGTTCATATAAATCAAAAATGCTAGCCGGAATAATCTGAATAATGTCAAGTTTTACAAATTAAGTAAAAGTATATTTATCTATATGTCATGTATTATGTATGTATATAATTGATTGACTATAACAAAATTATTAAATTTAATTCAAGTTTATGAAAATTCTACAGTTATAAAATTGTAAATATTAAATATCATTAATATTACTCAAACTAATTAAACTCAATTTAATGTTAGCATAATATAATTAAAAATACATTTTTTATTATTGTTTTCAAGTAAATATGTATAAAATATTAATATTTTAGAATATTAAATTATGATAAAAAATTGTACTAACAGTGTGAAATCAGAAAAAAATGTGTCTCAAGATGTGTAACAGATTTCTATAAATCACATTTAATATAATAATATAAATACAAAATATTGGCTTTACTCTAATAAAAGCAACTGACACTTCATTTTTTGTTTAGTATTCTTTCCATTTATTTTTATTGACAATCAGTGTAAAAATATAAGATTATCAAAAAATACATAATCTAATATTTGATTATTAACTTACACCTTGCCTAGCTTTGTCTTCGCTGTATAGTGTAGCAACTTCATTAAATTTTACACCCGCCTTGAGTTTTTCCATAGCTTCCAACACTTTTGATTGCTTTTCACACAAAATGTGTCTCACCTGAAATAATATATCATATAATTATGAGGTGACGTTAAAAATAAATAAGTAACCAATTATGCTTTTTATAAAAATGTTATTTATTTTATTCGTACATTATTCCTTTTTATTCATAGAAGACTAGCAGTCTTTTAAATTGTATTTCTCAGTGTTCATCTTATCTATATTAGATTACATAAACACTTGAATATGTTAATATAAGTAATATTATAGTTATGATTATTGTAATTCAGTATTTGGATAATGATTAAATATAATAAATATTGGAATGACTGAATGAAAATTTCATTGAGTTATTGATGGTTTGGAATACCTATTATTAAAAAAATATATACAATTTCAGTTGTACACAAAGTAAAATAATTCATAAAATATTTAACTTTTGATATATAGGTATTAAAATAAGTAGACTTGTATATTATAGAATAAAAAAAGGTAAAATATTAACATTTGACATAACGACTAGGAGTGCCCAATCATTTATATTCTATTTCTATGCATAAAGCATATGTTTAACTTGTGTACCTATAAATTGTTTTGCAAAGCTTACTTTTACAGCTGAACCTCCTTTTTTCTCCTTTCCTTTGCCCTCATCGTCTGCTTTGGAACCGCTCTTGGGACCCTTGGCATTAGCGGTTTTCTTAGGTGGCATGACAATAATATTGTAAAATTCAGTCTGTAAAGTGTTACCTATGCGATTAATTTAATTTTTTTAGCTGTCATACCTAAATGGGAACATATACATTCAAAATTTTAATAATTATGAAAATAATACAATATTGGACATTTCAAAGTAACTATGAGCTGGATACTTACAATAAATTAAAATATTATAATTTTTTTAATTAAACCGGTAGCATATCTTGTCTTCAAGGCGAAGTAGTTGTATAACTTATATTACTTCATTACTTCAATTACTTGTAAAACGTTTAAAGTCTAAACTCTAACTGCTATTACTGCACAACTATTATTGTATTATCACATATTCGTTATCCGACGAATTGATAACAAATTTAACAGTAATAACTGATAAGTATTCAAAACGTTAATTGTAAGATGCCGCCACAGTATGATTTTTAATCCAAAAAAAATTAATTTGTAATATTACTGTCTATACTATATTATTAATAGGCATCTGGTAAATTGATATACTTTAATAATGTTTTTTTTTTATCATGAAACCGTTTTGTTTCAAGAACTAAAAAGATTCTGGCAAAGTCGAAGAATTAAAACTATTAACCGCACCTCTTCTTAATCGGGCCCTGCTGTAACACAAGACCTCGTCGCATCTTATTTGTATAAAAATGTATTGTTTTTTAGACAACTTTTGCTAAATTATTGCGTAACTTCAATAGGTAGGTATTCCATAGAATTATTTCACTCACAAAACAGGTAAATACAGCAGCTACCTTTAAAAAAACACGAGTGGTATGACCTATTCAGTATTTATATAATTATTATATTTAATATTTTTCAGTAAAATCGTCGTATAGAAGCACGTGGAAGTTTCTAGAATTCAAGATACCTACATAAATATTATAGCAGCCACATTTACATAGAGCGGAACATTTACCAAAAATCCAATTTAAACATTTGTAAAAAAGTAATTTTCGTAAGAAATACAGAAATACAACGATTACATTACGGTACCCTCATAATGTATTCACTATTCAGATTTCAGAGATTCATATTAAAGTAGTCGTTAGGTGCACAGTTGGAAACATATTATAATATATAGTAGAATAGGTACCGTCCTGAACTAACGTGTAGTGTTTATACAGATAGTTACACAATCGCAAGTCTCGTCACAAATAAACGTAAAAAAAAAAAAAAAATAATCCAAAGACAAAGAAATATTTTAATGGTCTTGTGGTTTTAATATTTCGTTTTGGATATTTGTAAAAATTTGCGTATGCACCAAAATATATATATTATTGTAATATAAGATCAGGGTTGGGCAAAGAACCTTAACTCGGCGGGAATTCACGGAAATTAGTACCGAAAAATGCATGTTAATCAATTACTGTGTATTAAACATTATGTTATATAATAGCTTATCTCAATATTAGTTACTCAAAAACAAAAAAATATGAAAATAAATAACATTGTGAAGGAATAAATTAATGGAAGAGGTATAACCTACGATGATACTATATGCAGTCTAATTTAGGATTCGTATTCTAAATATTAATTAATTCGAGAGATGAGATGAACATTTTTAGTTAATTATTAATAATTGGTATTTGATAATAATTATAATATCAACTTTGTGCTTATCACGGCGAAATAACAGAAGTTGTTTTGTACTCCTGTGGTTGTACCGTGAAACAGTGTTGTAATTATTGTCTATTATAAAAACGTAACGTCCATAGTCGTTAAGTTTTACTTAAAATAAATATAAGAGTCATCTAAGCAAATTTCCATAAAATTGCGTTGCACAGTTACTTTTAAGATTGGCCTGGCACCTAAGGTTTTTTTTAAAACTAAGTAGTGGATAAACCACCTTCAACGGACTCGTTAACTGGTTCACAAAATTATCATGTACAGATTTATCGTTTTTTTTTTTTTTTTATTATTCAATTTCCAATAACTACATAATATGGATGAAATATTTGAACTTATAGACTTTGTGCAATTTTCTGACAAATAAAATATACCTAGAAAGCATTTATAAAACTATAAGAGATTAGGAAAACTTAATTGAATTATTTTCCCTTCTCCAATTGTACAAAAGATACAAGTAAGTAATATGTGCTACTTATACTACTGTAAATATTTTACACAATAATAGGTACTTAAACAGTAAAATCCATCTTTTTAAATAGATTTAACTGTAGAAATGTAAATTAAACACAAGAATGAATGATTTAATACTGGGTGATATCGCCATGTTTTCCTTGAGTAATAATATCTTGTATTACATTTTCAAAAAATCTTGATATAAAAAGAAAATATTTTATGAATTTCAACACTAAATAATTTGTAAATTTTCGTGGTTTTAATGAATTTTGTCAACGTTTTAAATTCAGACACTTATAAAAAATTATTAAAAATTTACGCTTAATGTTTTACTTTAATTACACTAAAAATAGCTTATAAGGCTACGAGCTTATGAGCCAATTAACCTTTCATTAAATTTCAAGTTTTTTGAATGAACAAAAAATTATTTATTAACAGTATTTATAATAGAAAAAAATAAACATATAAATAGCTCAAAATGAATCAAAATATTTTAAAAATGTTATCATGCGTGCTAAATAGTCATACAAACATTTAATAAAAATTTAAAGTATCTAGTATTTGATTGATGTTGTCATCTCATTTAAATTAATTATAAAATATCATACAAATTACAAAACATTAATATTGTCACAATTTTTAGTGTTCAATTCATATCATTGGAAATATGTAGTCCAACTAGATTTTCTCCACTCGATTATCTAAAAAATGTGTTTGTCAATATAATAATTAAATAATACAACAGTTAAAAATATTTGTACGTACTAAATTTATTTTGTAATCTATTAAAATATTTAAATTCAATATGTGAAACATCAATTTTATTTTTCTGTTACCATTTTCAAATATAATTAAAGATAGCAGTATGAATATGATTTTACATACAGAATCTTCCAAATTATATATGATAGTAGATTTCATTATAGCATATTTAAATTAGGAAAAATTACCTTTGTGAAACCAATTAGGAATCATTATATATTATGTAAATATATATTAGGTATAACCTTAGATTATCAATATGCCACGTTTAAATGTCAAAACAAAACAAACTTTACAACAACTCTCAGAAAGACCTTAGTTGTTTTTAATATTTCTGCACAGCAATATGCCACTTGATTGTATATCAAGCCAGTAGGTACCAGTGATCCATAGATTAGGTATACATTTGAACAAAAATTGTTTATGTATAAATGATTAAACTGAAATCAAAATTTCTTAAGTTAATAAAATAGGTATTGTATTATTTATTTAAATTTTTGCAACTACAAAACTAGTAAAACTTACCAAAAAATTGTACAAATGTACTCGCCAAGTATCAAATTCACGTGTAATTCACCAACTAAGGCACTTATTATGTTTGAATAAATTATTAAATAAAATATGTAAAGTGCAATATGCAGTAAATATGTATATACGTTTAATATTATATTATAAGTTAATCATTAAAACTGTAAAGTATTAAAAATAAATAGTCTATAAAGTAGTATTAGCGACTCATGAATCACGTCAATCACGACTGAATTTATTCTTATTTTATAACCTAACCGTTTATCTACTCAACATATTGTCATAACGTTAACCAAAATAACCTGGTACTAGGTATACTTCCATATCATATAACCATGAAACTATCATATCAGCATAGAAAACGATATAAGATAGTAAGTACCGTGTACCTGTGGCACATTTAGCCATGATAGGTACAATCACGGACTAAGATATCTTAGTCCATGGGTATAACCACGGTTTAAGATATACTTAAACTGTGAGTGCACAGAACTGTACAAATAACAGCTGATCAAAATTGGTATGTTTTACTCATGAACTAAGAATAATGGTCCAATTACTTATAATAAGAGATTAGTGACATTATGTTTACTTATCTATTAGTATACCTGTCTATGATTATGTCCATTATGAGTTTATGGCAATAGTTATTGTAGCGAGAAAGTACAATGATTATCATTATTATACTTTAGGGTCAAACGATGTCGAATTTATTACTTTTAACTTCTGGTCTTTATAATTGATAAGTATTATGCCGCAATCACCTTCAGTGGTGTAAACTGCACGACACCCTGCCAAATGAGCATTCTGTAATACATTTACGGGCCCTACTTTAACTTACTGTACAGTGTACTTAGTGAATTGACTTTAAATGTGTAATATATTTTAATCTGGGGCATAAAAATCCTAATTTCTGCGGTATCTACTAACCAGGTATGATAAATTTACACTCAAACACCTACCAAAACCACCTTACATTGAGGAACTATATCTCGTCAACGGATTAACGAAAAATGAAAATTTGAACGTGATAATTCATAAAAAAAAATAGCCTTATTAATTTATATGATTTTTAGTATGAGTTATCATTTGAAAATTAAAAGTTGATAGTGGTTTAACCAATTAATATAAAGGCGAAAAAAATAAGTCATACAAATTTAGAAATACATGTATCTAAAATTTTTAGAAAAAAAAATTTAAAAAAAAGTCAATACTTTTCGAATGAAAAGTAAGTTAATGAGTGTTCAACGATAAAAGAATCATCTGTATATTATATATACATTTATTTAAAAATAAATTTTAGTTGTTATAAATTAAGTAATTAAACCAGTTATAACTACGCCTGTATACACAGTTAAAAACCAAAATGGTTATTTCTTCACAAAATTATATTTATTCGTATTATAAATTATTTCAAATATTATATACTTAATATAAACATTATTATTGAATTCGTACAGTGAAAATACAATATTAATATAGTATTAACAGTGTAGAATAATATATTATATTATGTCACAAAAGACTAAAAGAGAAAAAAAATAGTTATTTATATGAAAAGAAAATACCTAATGATTTTGATAAAAAAAAATGTATTGTCGTAATAGTATAATATTGAAATAATAATTAATAATATATATGTATAATGTATATAAACGTATCACAACAATTTGTATGTGAATCGAAAATAAAAGTGAATATTACACGGTACAAGGACATCGCCGATAGTCTAATGGTATAGGTACACTGCTAATCTATCCATTTACAGTATGTATATATATATATATATATATATATTATAGTACAATATGCATACAAACATAACGTGTTGTAATGTTAAATGTGAAAATGTATATCGGTGAAATTATTTCTACTTCGGTTTAATCTGTATCCGATATTTGCTGGCGTTTCCAATACGCAAAATAATAGGATATCCGGAGTAGAAAATGTAATTAAGTATTAGCCGAGGATTATAATAGTATATACCCATAAATAATTATAATTGAAGTTGTGTGTCGACCAGTGTAACAGCTAATCGTGTTTGAAAAGAAAATCATCGACAGTTGTATTATAATATTACAGATGTATAATTATCGATAGATTCGTTCGGAAACCAATCGGACATCAATAAATACTAAACATTGTGTTTCAATATTATACTTATTATGTACAAATAACTGTACACATTTATACCGTAAATCGTAATTATGAAAACATACATCGTTTGAACTGTGTATCTAAAATGGAAATATAACATAAGATAGTAACTTTGACGGTAATAATATTGTGTTATCTTGCTAAAATTGCAAAAATTGTTTTGATAATAATTATTGTGTGCAGATTGCATCAAGAATATTATTTGCACGTTCTTATAATATTCCACTCGTTTTAAATCTTCCAGTATTTCTATACTTACTAGAACGTGTAAAAATAATTTCATTAACTCTTTCCTTTTAGAGGTTGACTTATGGGCATTACGATTTTTAATATTACCATTAATCATATTTTATCTTTCATTTCATTTGCAATATTGGGAATATTAGTATTTTTAACGTATTTTTTTAGCACAATTTACATTAGTTTAACTATACACATAATCATTATAACTGCCAAAATAAGATGTAGGTACTTGCAATAATACTATAGTAGCATACGATTAGATGATAGTATGATGATTTAATGATATTTATGATTATTATTACAAAATATAAATTTAGATCATTGTTGTCGCGATAACTATCAACATTAAATTGTCTTTATAGGAAGTATATCTCAAACTCATGCAACCATCAAGCTAAGATTAGAAAATTGAACTAACCACGAAAAATACATACAAAATGACAAAGCACGTGCAATTTATTTCGAATTAGCTAGGATATCTTATTCGGATTTTAATTAGTTTATAGATATTTTGAAAAATAATCATTCTGGTTATATTGAGTTCGGGTGTTTAATATTTAAAGGTTTTGAGAGTCTTGGGTGTGTTACGGTTAGTTGATTGGGTTGCTAAACCCTACAAAATATCCGTAGGTAATTATAGGTGTTAGGTGTTTATCATAATTCATAAACATCAGAAATATAAAATGATATAATATAACAAATAATTATCATATTTATCATGTATCTAGTTTGACCAGCAATTTTAAATTTATAATTTGAATAAAAAAGTGAAAAAAAAATATAAAACACAGTATGTGATTGGTCATATTTTTACTAAAGACAACCAACTAAAACGCAGCATTTTACGTATATATTATAAATGTCGATTACACATGCTCTCTCAAGTGATTTGTGTAATTGTGTCACTCTTTATGGATAGGTAAACTTGTAGTTTAGTTTCGATCATGATGAACACACAATATTGGAGATCGAACTTCCGCCAATTGTCACGTCATATTGCAAAAAATAAAAGTTTCGCAATAGTCGATGTAGAAGTTGGAAAAACGTCATTAACAAATCAAGCCATGTCGAGGAATCAACGAAATTTAGAAGAAAATTAGGTAGGCCTAATAATTATTTTAAAATCACTTTTAAATAGCAGTAAATACACTAGTATAAAAATACAAATTTGAATGTATAAAATATTTATTTGATAACTCCAAATAAAAGTAATATAGGTGCCTACTACATTTTAAAATAAACTAACTTAATATTTTTTAAATAAATTAAATATTAAATATATACATACCAGGAATAAATTTTTAAACTTTTCTTATATTCCTACTTATAACAAATTAAAATAAAACGATATAATGTAGACTTAGAAAATTAGAAATAACAATAGAAATCTTTAAAGAATTCGGCACATTTGTAACTAAGTATGATTAATTTATTTAAAATTATAAAGTATGTTCTGCATAAAATATACGTAATCGTAATGCATATATAATTAGATTATTTTTCTCAGTTTAAGACTACTTTTTTATTTACAGTTGCATAATTGTACAGTATAACTATATATATATATATATAAGCCGATTTTTAAAGCTAGGTTATTACACGTGTATATAATAATATAGGTGCCCTGCACTAATATCATTTGTGTTTGAGTTTAATAATCATTACAAACCTAAGTATTTTTTTTTTTATCTTATTAAAAATGTATTAACCCCCCTCCCCACCAAATAGGTATTAATAAAATAAAATTCCCACGAATAATAATGGTGAGGTAAATGAAAAACGATTATTTTTTTCCGATCATTATACCATTACAAAATGCACATTATAATCACATCACATATTTTAGTATATTGCAGTACTCTAAGAAAATAAAACATATTCTATTAGCAATAAAGTAGCAGAAAAGTATACACGCTATAAAATTTAGAGTAAATTGCGTAGTGACAGTTAGGTCAAATATTAATTTCACCTAAAATATTTCCCGTGTACATTTTGTTAAATCTTCTGACTGCGTAAATAACTATGCCAATGCATAATATTATATTATTATGTTACAGGTATTGTCCGGCGTAAGTATGTAGATGTATACACGACATCGACCAAAATTGAAGATTACCAACCCTTTCAGGGTACAATTTACGCCCTTAGCGGGTAATCTTTAACACGGGAATTCAACCGAGTGCATCCCAAAAGGACCCAAGGATCACGTTCTGAATGCGTCCTTAAATAGGAGGTAACGCTCGCTCGCGATATGAAATTAATTTATGATTTTGTTACTTATTCAAGCGTTTCCTGAATCTATTTAGCATCATATATATTTTAGTTTAGTTATATTTTCCAGTCGAACGTTTTATAATAAGTCTAAATTGCTGATTTTCTTATTTTTTTTTTTTATTTTTTTTGGTTAATGGAAATTGTCACGAATCTTATTTTTAATAGAAGTTATGATACTGATATTTTTTTATTTGTTTGGTATTTTATAATACAATACTATACATTTTATAGGGTTGGGTATCTTGTTATTGAACTTGAACATGATTAAATTTTAAGACACAAATTATTTGCAAAATATATTCACCGTCACAGTATATCGAGCTATGGAAAATATTTATGAGTTTAGGATTGATATAATTTTGGATATATATGGGTTACGACAAAAAATATATCTAATATGACTGCGGATGCACTTAACTCTGACTCTGGAGATCCATTGATACCTACGCAAAAGGTACAGTTTGATGGGGTTTAGTAAGTTCCCATACGAAACATAACAGGTAAGCGGGTACATATGTTAAGTTCCCACACGAAAAAAAATCTAAGGTAAATTATCTGTCAATCAATAATTTATTTGAAACTAGACGAACAAAAAGAGAGAAAAAAGAAAAAAAGAAGAAAAATAAAACTATTTCAATAACAAAATATTCGATTATAACTTAAAAGTAATTACACAGTATGACTATGTGAAATGTTTGAGCTTTTGCAATAAGCCAAATAAAATTTGATTTTTTCTATTATTATTATATACCTATACAAATAATATGTGGACCATACCTGCTCATTATATTATTAATTTTTATTATATATAATATGGATTAGATTTAATTAAAAATTTGTTTGGACTTTTTTTTTATGCAATACAAAAACAAACAAATTTTAACCACCTCAACTGCGTTTAAGTCTGAATAAGTGGGAAGGAACTTTGTATTCGATATAATTTTTTTTCTTATGGAAACTTACGTATGCATACCCAGGGTGATTTTTACTTACTATATCTTGTGTGGAAACTTATGTTCGCCCATTTTGATTACTTACCAGCTGCTGCAGGTGGGCGACGTTCCTATAAACTTTAACCTAGCGCTTCTTTATTAACTCTAATGTATTAATATCAATTTACTGATTGTGTATTTAAATAACGTATAGGTAACACATTTTATTATAAACTTAAAACAAGGTTATTGGAATATGTATATTAAAAACTGTCGGAGAATGTAATTTGTTCAGCCTTACTAATCGTACGTATTGAACAGTGCAAATGAAATCGTTTCTAGATAAGCGCTAATATTCTTCGTGTGAACTTAAGATATTGCAATAATTCAACTCTTATAAGTAAAAAAAAAAAACGCAAGTAGATTTTCAACAATTCAACAATCGTCTAGATTTCCATACATCCCCGTGAATTTTGTGGATTTGGCTCTTCATTCTTTACGCCATTGAATATAAAGTACATATAAATGTAATATTATTTATATATTCCACAGAAGTCGACAATATAGTAGTTGTGGTAGTACATCCGACGACGAGATCCGGTCGCATACCGGACGTCGTACACATACACACAGGTACGCGGTAAACGATATGCGAGGGCGTTTTCGAGAGGATACACACAAACACACCTTTATATATAATATTATAGATATCCAATTTAGTAAATGGTAGAGCTTAATAGGTCAAGAGGATACCAGCATGCCGCGAAAATATATAATATATAGTATATAGTTTACGCCGGCGTAAATACATCTCGAATAGTTCTACAACCGAATAATAATTAATAATATTATAATCCTGAGACGTAGACTACCTAAACCTAATAATGTAATATATGTGCAAAAGCGATTTTACCGATAATAACAAAACCGCCACGATGCGCACGGACTATACGTTGAATTCGATGCTTAAAATAATAGCATTATTATTATTATTTCTATATTTGCATGTTATAATATTATACATGCTTGGAACCGGACACGTAGGTCGTGGACTTGTGTGTATACATAATATTGCAGTATAAACTTGTACTCGCACTATCCATTAATCATAGCGATTGCTATACAATATAATACGACGAAGACGTTTTAATTAATTCTCACTCTTCGATGCAAGATAAAAAATTCATCACATCGCGATAAATATGTAATTCATATTGCTTGCAATGTTTGTTTCATATAACATAGAACATATTTATTTTATAAATAGTAATTAACAGACTAAGAATTGGACATACATTACACACACACGAACACCTAATGAGCGACAGAGAACAACGAAATGTCTCACATGCAACATCAAAATTTCGGTTAAACACATACTAATAGAATGCCTCCAGACGAAGGACTCCAAAGACAAACTTTCACTCCCTTACAATCTATGCGAAATACTCTCACCCAACCCAGAGATTAGGTCAATTCTTTTTCAATTCCTCAGAGTGACGAACTTGTTCCAGAAAATATAATAATAACATTTAATTTTATCTTTTTTTTCCTTCTATTACTCTATCTTGTATTGCATGTAAAAAAAAAGTAAAAAAGAAAAAGAAAAAATATATCAGTATGTAAAATAATATCCGTGCATTATTATTTGTATCTATAATTTATATTTGTTGAAACGTCAATAACCATAGTAGTTGAAGCGTATAAATAAATAAATAAAAAAATATATATATTTATTTTACATTTTTACTTTTTCGTTTTAATGATAGCGAAGTGCGGACTACTGTCAAGAAAATATATACTGAAATAAAAAAAAACGAACGCATTTCCCAACTTTAATATTGCTTAACGAATTATGTTAACAATTTCGCTTATGTCAGCTGGAGGAGAGAGAACATTTTCAAAATTAAAACTTATTAAAAAAAAACATATTTACGAAGTACCATGTTACAACAATGACTTACTGGACTTGCTACAATTTGTATAGAAAAATAACTTTCAGAACAACTAAATTATGAAGATATAATAAATTATTTTGCATCCAAAAAACCTAAAAAAATTAAAGAATTTTAACTGACAATATTTTACTTTAACATTATATTATGTATTTAAAATATTATAAATTGTTCAGTACACTCAATTTTTTTAAACTTTTTTTATAAATTAATGTTATTACTTACCTATTAGTTATTTTACATTTAATTAGTAAAATTAATTATTAATAATATTTAAATTTTGATATTTTATAATAATGATTTAGATGATAAGTTTATTTTCTATGCAAATAACATGATAATATATTTATCATTGATTGTTTTGAGTTTATTTACATACCTAATGTACAATAATTATTGTTTGTTTTAAAATCGAAATTACATTTTGAATTAAATTTATTATTAATTTAGAATGTGGATGTAATGTATAAGATAGGAATGAGGGCCCCACATTTTTTCTTTGCCCCGGGCCCCGCAAAACCTTGCGCTGGCTCTGGCTATGCATAACATATTTTCTTAGATAAAAAATTTAATTACTAAATGTATGTTTTTATCTCTTGATAAAACAATAATTCGTACTTGATGTAAGTCCAACAGCATATCGCAACTAATAGAAAAATTACCAAAATTTGTGGTCTACCTATGTTGTTATTAGTATTGATTTACCAGTGTCAGTGTGGCAGAAGACTCGCAGTTAAAATAGACGCATCAAAAGGATATTTGACTTGAACAGCTAAACAAGTTTAAATAGTCTTCTTCGTCATTCGAATTACTGCACCAATACTAATTCAAAAAAAAAAAATTAATCACTTCGTTATAAATGGTATTTTAGTACAAACTATATAATAATTATAATGGGCCAACGCCAAAGCTATTAGCACAACCTTTACAGTGTTCACAGATTTCACTCACAGTCTGTGCATTTAAAAATGTATTGATGTTTTGTTTTGGCTTAACATTGTTTTGTATGTCTCATGGTTGTATTTTTTTTTCTGTTCCATTATATGTATTTATTTGAATTTTATTAATGTGCATTTTTTTGTTTTATTGTTAATCGTTTGATTAATATTGTTTAATTTATTATATACTAGGTATATTATTATTAATGATGATCGACGATGGGATGCACATAATATTCCAACAAACCGTAACACAGTTTTTGCTTTGAAACGACTACGCACAAATTGATCAAAATCGTTTGTATTAATTATATGTAATATAATATGTATGTGTATACTGTTTACGTCTAATTAGACGTAAAATATAATCATTCTTATATTATGGTCAATGATCGTGTATATTAATTCAGTAGCTTATAGTTTATCGATAAATATTCTTACATCTTAAAAATTCCAATAAACAGACATCCGTTACTTGTTAAGGCTCGTTAAATATTTAATGTGATCTTAAATCATTAATGGTCCTTTTAACGCCAAATGGTTATTGGAATGATCTAACTATTAAGTCTTGACGAACTATTACATTTCCAAGTGTTAAACGCGATGCGACGTAATAGTTATTTGTCATAAACACGGTTATTACCGTTGGTAATAATTGCATATTAAAAAAAATATTCTCGAATACCATTATAAATACATAGATGATAACAACTAACTTATTATGGAATTTTGCGTCATCAAATTATAGATGACAACATTATTTTCATATAATGTATATATTATAGACATGGGTAAGGTGGGTTTTATTAAAAGGAAACGTTATTTTTCATTTTTGAATTAAGTGTACTACAAAATGTTAAATTTTTGTTTATACAACTAATTGTTTGTGAATTAAAATATCAAATTACGTCTTCGAGTAGTATTTAAGTAATAATCTTAAATTTAATGAACAATAATTACGTTTTTATAATCATTGATTTTTGTGTTGAAAAATCAATATCGAATAAACAGATAATAATTTTATAGATAATATTACAAATTACTAATTGTTTAAATAAATTACTTTAACACTAAAATTTAATGTTAATATTTTTAGTAAAATATTTTTTTTTAATAATTATAGTATAAAAAAAACATGTTAATATGTTATGATATTGCATATTACGAAAACAAACAAAAGAGTGGAAAAACAAAAATTATACAATTAAGTATTATTCGTAAATATTATTATGAAAAATGTACAGTTAATTATAGCAGTCAGTGAGAATTTACCACATTATTTTGTTTTAATTACTTTCTCTTGAATTTGATAACAGTTGTTTACATTTTATAACATCATTATTATTTAAAAATGAAGTTAAAAATGTTAGTATTTCTGAAAAAATTTACGGCATAAAGAAATCGTGCATTGGTCACTCATCTCGTCCTAGAATAGTGTTGTCGGTGCATATTATTATATTACAGTATCACATACATTTCATAAATCATACACAGTAATGGAAATTGGTATACAATCAGATTAAAATAAACGATTACGGGAAAGGCCGGCTTAAGATTGTATTTTTTACGATTGTGGCTTACATATGTATTTTTAAAGCTCCGTGGATCGGTACTTGATGACTTGAGCATAGACTAAAGTTAGCTGTTGAAATAAGACGTCCTAAAACTAAAACACCTCGTTAATATTTTTTCAATTTACTCACAAATTGTGTGAGTACTGATAGGTACATATTGTATTATTGATGTAAACTTTAAACACAATTTAAGCTTTAAATACACATTATTATAGATTAAATAAATAACAATAATAATGTCCTAAATATACAATTGGTTAATCCATCGATGTAAGCTTAAACTAAAAAGAAATTGAATTGTAGGTATAAAGCTATATCTATGAGCAATTTGTTTTTAAAAATATGTTCAAAAAATACGAACGTCAATCAATCTTTCAAGAGCTTTCACGTGTGAACTTAAGTTATCAACTACGATAAATCGCTATACTGTATGATACTTGTCTATATATATTAAAATATATTTTTTACGACACAGAAAATTGAATATACAGTGTCAAGAGGGTTGTTCATTTTTACCGCGTGCAGTTCATTAATGTAATTATTTTGAAAGGATTACTTTTTGAGGTATCCTTTTGTTGTCTGTATTAGTATAGTTACTAGTTATCTTTGGACAAGAAATACTTTTGTGTTTTTTCCGACGAGAACTTACGTGATGATCAATTTAAGATAGGTACGTCAAGTTGTGAGTACGGTGTTTTAATCCTGCAGCATAAGAATTATTGATTAAATAATAATCCACTGGTAATTAATAAATATTAAATAATTAAACATAAAACGATAGTGGGCAAAACATCAAGTGGTTTTAATTTTTCTTAATTTAACTATACCTTTAACATCAGATACCTATAGAAATAGATGTTACATATGGAAATATAGAATTATGTATTATTGTATGTTACATAATATTCTGTACAGTACATTTTTTTTACGGTCCTTTTATTTGATATTATTACCAATATGAAATTCTACACAAAACAAATATATAATATTTTTTAAACTCGTTTCAAAGTATTTTTTTATTTGTATAAAAAAAAATATCATAAAGGCAATCAAAAAGTCTCTGTTTATACTGGGGTAGATATAAAGTATCAGTTATTGTTATAATGATATCTCCTTCACTACATTGTGAAATGTAGTATCGGATTGTATACATCTGAACTATTGAGACTTCTCAATATATATAATATTATAGCACTGATAGCTAAGATGAATCGAACATTGGATAACATATTGGTATTACGAATAATAATAATAATAATAAAAATACATAATTTTTTCGGTAATATTTACGTTTCGATCGCAAGCCGACTGTGGTCAACAATAACACTTATAATTTCCAATATAAATATACATAATATCACACCTCTAACCATTTAATCCGCAATGGAAACATTTGAACAGTTCGAATAAAACGTGTAAGCAAACAATAATGAACGGCGGCGAACGTCGTAAAGCGTGATACAGTTATATATTGGTATATAATATTATCCTCGACCGCTATGGAATGGTAGATATCTAGGTAGATACTGACAATATTTTCTTCGTTCGATGCACTTAACTGTTGGCTTGCAGCGGTTAACCACGGCCTGTGCTCTTATTTTTTATATTATATTCATAATAGAACCGCTAAAATCATAATATCATTACCTACTATTATCGAAGGCATAATATAATTATTATTATTAACAGAAATGCAAGCGACTGTTTTTGTTTTATCGATTATCTAACGATAATATAATAATTTTCGAAAAACGTAAATAAGCTATAAGTATACTATAGTATACTTATACCTATAAGCTATAGGTACTTATTATATATTATTGTACTTGTTGAACCGATTTGATTAAATATTTATATAATTGATGTGCGGTCGCAACAAATATATTATGATATTTATTTTTTAAGGCGATACGCACGGAAACTGATAAATGTCTATAATACCTATCTTATATTATGATAAATAAATAAAATAGGTATCTACCAATTCAATTTTCCATCAAAAACGCGAAAACGTTTGATTTTTTTTTTAAACTCACAACGCCTTTTTTACAGTAGTAACTGCGAATTGCAAAAGTATTATATTCGATAAACCTACAGATTTTTTTTAAAAAAAAGTGTTTTTCCATAAAAACTGAACGCTAGCCAGTCAAACAAACGCTTAGTCGAACGAACCATAGACTCCGAGCCGAATACGATTAACAGTATAATAACAATAAATAGTTTGTGTGTATATTATATGATACGGATTAATATTATAACAATGTGTAATATTTTAATAATTAAGTGTATCGTAGCGGTTTATCGTTCGTGTAGCAGGCAATTTTGTAAAAATTCCACTTCACTAATTCAAAATTATGAATATTTATGATATGGCATTATCTCGAAAATATTTTCTTCTTCAAATTTGGCATAATGGATTTTTAAACTACATTATGCCAAATATATTAACACCTGCACAATGCCGGTGTTTCGTAGTGATTGAATTATAATATTTGGATATTGCTTGTAACACATACTCTTAAGTCTACATAACGAACAATGCTAGATTTAAAAATAATAAACGTATAAACTGTTAAAAAAAAATCGCATGCTCGAATCGTGTTTCGTCAAAATCCATAAATCAACGAGCGGATTCCAATGTGTCTGTAAGTCTGATGCAGTGCGCAAAACACGCAAATGGTTTAAAGCAAAAAAAAACCTTTGTTGATGATCCATAGACACGATTTAGGCGTTTTTTGTATCTATTACCATAATAGTTTAATATTAAAAAATTAAAAATTGTGTTATTCGAATATATTCGATGCCTGCTAATGGGTATATAATTCGTCGTACGTAGGTATAATCGAATAATAAGACTCAACGTACGAAATCGACGTGAACGGTCCAAACGTATATTACCGACCTAATTATTAATATAAGTACGTATTACATTTTATACTACTGTAGACCATGATCTACAGGTAGGTATTTTTAGAGGGACGATTGGACTTTTGTGTTTCATAGATATGTGACTTACAAATAAGACAAAAATGTTGGCACGAGTTTTTTTTGTTTTTGGTCGCAATAATTTTTGTACCGTCACATCGTCATACGAAAAATCGAAAACGCAATATATAAATGTATAATATTATATTATAACTAAACGGTTTCTTAAATTATTATAATGTCACAGTTTTCCGGCGACTTCCCGCGATTTGACGTATTATGTTTATATTCATGTCGTCGATGCATTCATATCGTTCTGCGCGCGAGTATGATTATTTGAATACCTCGTGGTTATTTCGAACGGCCACAACGATCACGCAGTGGCCAGCCTCCAGCGGTGAAAAGTAAAAGCCCACAAAGTAAGCACGCATATACCACGTTTACACGCGCCGACGATCGTAAATTGTCATTGTCGTGCGTGAAACCGAACAGGTGTGAACCGCGTAGACATAATACAACAGGGCAAGGTACCTATAATATAATATAACAATACGCATAATCGTACTATACCCACCGCGTAACCACAATATTTGTATAGTTTATCTTATCACATTTTTATATGTGTAAACAGAATTAGTCTATGGTGATTTTTTTTATTTTTTATTTAAGGTTTCAAATACAAGTTTATTAGCTAATAAGTATAATTATTTTTTATTAGCTAATAAGCTAATTAGTATAATATCTTAAGGTTTTAAAAAATTGTACATTTTCGAACATTTTCTTAAAACAATATTACAATGAATATTATGTTTGTTTAAGTTTTTTTTATGCGCTGTCTTATATGCTATCTGTAAGATCGGTTATCTTGATAAATTTTAATATTGTTGTTTCTCGTCCGGGACCGAATACTTTTTTGAGCGAGATTGTGTCAATTTTGGATTCTAATCGAGTGTGCTGGTAGATGGGGCGTTCTAAAAATATGTATTTCACCAAGAGTGTAAAAAGATTTCGATAATTTAAATTAGACATCTTTTATCGATGAACCCTTAACCTCACACTCCTTGGGATCGCGTGGTAACAACAATAATAATATTATGATATTACGCGTGGTACGCCCCGTGGCTGTACCGCTGTCAGTACCACTTTGATGTGCGTACCGGAAGGAATAACCTACTTACCGAGTTAGCGCTCCGGTCGTTGGGGCTATACGGCCATTATACTGTACGACTCGTCTCAGCACACACACACACACACACACCGGCGCGAGCGCGCTACTTATAATATAATTTCTACTGCACGAGTTTTTCACATATATGAAATTGTTTTTCTTGTGCGACAACGACTGTGACTCTTGACCTTCACACATACACACACCGGTCACGACCGTCGTAGGTATACGTACGTATACGATTTGTGTGTGTGTGTATATATATATATAATTAATGTATATGCGAATGAAGTCTCATTGTAATAATATTATATGCTGCCGTACAAACTCCCGTGGGCTGAAGCTATATGTATAGGTAATATTATGCACGTGGTAGGCAGTCGGAACTCGCGGGGCGGCAGCGTCATTCGCGAGAAATTTCACCGCGATCCGGACAAACGATAGTGGTACGACGACGACGAAGACTAAGACGAAGAAGATAAAGGCGAAAACCAAGACGGGGAGAAAACGTGGGAATGATTTACCTACTGTATAGTATTATTATACCGGTATGCCATCGGTACGCAGACGACGGTCCGACATCATAAATATTATATTATATATAAATAAATAATAAACTATAACTGCGACTAGCTGTCCACAATAATAACACCAGTTCGTGTCATTGTCTGTATATCACGTACGTCTCATAAAATGAAGACGATTGCTGTAAAATGAAACAAAATGCTCAACCTACTAATAATAGTGCCTTAGATATTTTATATTTTTCTATCTGAGTTGCCGGGAGAAGTATCGGCGATCATAAATCAAAATATGAAATCAATAAGAGTTGACAAACTATACTGCTCGAAGAAGCCGTGCTATGTTATTTTCGCACCAGCCATCATATTTTAAGAGTGAACACCGACTAGGACGAGAATCGACCAGCATTAGACTTTTGAAATTAAATGTATGATTTATTTTGGATGAAAGTACTATATACATACTAGTTTACCGTCATTGCAACCTAATCACGGATTTTTCCGTAACAAAAAATAGACTAATATATCATTCGATAAATTACTAAATTGAGTTGGGTCGAAAGGTGGACGACACCTGTCTTGGGTCGACGAGTTCTTCAATGTTTCATTCGCGATTCGTTTGAGTCACGCTCACAGCGTACATACCAGTGAGTTTTAAACTAAATCTTCAACACTAGCACACAGAGATCTCATATATCATTACAAAAATACGTGACGATCTCCGAAATCGTAAAAAAACCTATGTTTATATACAGAGTGATTCACCAAGTATGCTCAGTGTGCCAAACTCCATTTTTTTTATTTTATAATTACTTTGTATTCAAATTCTGATTTTTAGTATTTATAAATATATATATAATAAAAACTATATTTTCAAATTCTTAATATTTTTTGTATGAGTGTCCTGTGGCGAAACTAACGTCTGTTTTTCAAATGAGAACCCCAATCTTTTACTGTAAATTATTTAGTGAATAGTTTTTTTTGAAAATGTTGATGTAAGTAGTTCAGTTGTTCAGTTATTAAAATGTTTAAATTATGGATAATAGACAATAGCTCTTAAAAGTAGTTTTACAATAATATAAAATATGATATTATGTAATATAAGATCTAGTATATACTTGGACCGTTTATATATATATATATATTATTACGTTATTATCTATATATATTTTTAATGTCTGTTTGTCTGTCCTTTATATGCATTCCCAAACTGTTCAACCGATTACGATTAAATTTGAGACAGAGATAGATTCGACTTTTGGGAAAAAAATTGGATAATTTAAAAAGGGAGAGGTCCAATCCTGAGAGTTGCTCAAATAAGTATTTTGAGATTTACGATGGAAATATTTGTTTATAAATGGTTGACATTGGTTTATAATAATAATAGTAATAATAATAAGTTGTAATAATTAGTGCGAAAGAAATTATTATTATTATTTATTATAACCGAAAGAACAGGAAAATGTCTTTGATATTTATTTAATTTTTGTCAATCCAAAATAAATTGAATATTATTGTAACGATATTACTTAGTATATTTTAGCTTTAATATTATAAAATAAAACAAATATGTTATATATTATTGTTATTTTAATTTTTTTATTCATATAGAGTTGACATTATTATAATTTTTTTTTAATGGGCAAAGAAGTGTACGTGTGATCAGCTATATAGTTAATTATAAATATTGAAGATAGATTAATAAAATAATATAAACTATTATGTAACTCATACATCATCCAAACCTATTATTATGGAGTATGGAGGTATTATCCTTAGTAGGTACGCGAAATTAAAAAAAAAATTACGTGGAATTAACTGAAGCTACAATATATTTTCAATAATATAATAGGAAATATGAGACGAGAACATATTTTTTAAAACTGAGAATAGTCACTGTAGTGCTATTTTGTTATAAAATGTATAGGAATTCTCAATGAAATACCGAAACAACGTTAAAGGTTTTGGGAAGCACCCACGATACACTTCACAAGAGCCGGTCGATAATTACAAATTGGCTTCGATAAAAGTGTTTATTCGCTCAGTCGTTTACTGGTTCAGTGACCACAAGTTACATAATATATCTGCTGGAAAGTTTTCAATGTTATATAGAAGCGCCGCGTCCGTTAGAAATGTTGAAAAATAGCTTCCTATTAAGTAATTAGTAAAATACCTATGATCAACTTCTCCATCGTTTTTAGTTACTATATAGCAGGGATGGCAAATAAGTAGCACGCGTGCCAAGGTTAGCACGCATAAGATTTTCGATGGCACTCGAAAAAATTTTATTTGCTCATATATATTTATAGATTTTTAGTAACATACAATAAAACCTTGCAATCAACATCATATCAACCATACATAAAAAAAGCTTTCAACCAATATGAAGCAAAAGGTTTCTAACAAACAATAATAATAATTTAATAATTTTTTTACATTATTTCCATTTTTACATAATTTTTTTCATTATAATCATTAATTTTTCATTTTTATTTTTCTGTGTTAATAAAAATAATTATAGCACGACTGAAAATTTTTTTTTGAATTATATTATAAATTGGTACGTTGAGAAAATTATAATTGCCATCCCTGCTATACAGTCACTATAAAGTACTACACAATATCGTATTACAACGGTTTATTTTTACAAAACAATATTCAATAAGGTCGTGACAATAATATAAAGCTTGTTTTGAAAACAAATTAAGTGCATAATGTCAACAGTTAATATTTCGAATACGTCATATTAATTTTACATCATCGGAAAATAATGTATGAAACAATTGAACTTATAACGATATTGCATTTTCTATGTTTCTCTTCAAAACTCGTATTATAGATAAACGATGATTTCGAAATTTCATAATAGATTTGTATAAATTTTAGCTGTACTGCCAGCTATCATCAACATTATGTTTGGCCTGGGTGTGCCGTGTCTTAAGATAATTAAGTTTTTGTTTATTCAATTTCGATATTTCATATATTTTAAAATATTCAAATTTCTTATAGAAAATAAAACTCGACAGGTACCATACATCATTATAGAAGGTAAAAAATTAACTTTTCTTTTTTAAAATTTTAAACCACATATGAACGCACAACTTTCTCAGAGTTTGATTTTACCTGTGTAATATATTTGAATAATATGATTAATTGATATTACAATAATCTATCCATACATATTTTTGAACAGAAAATAAACCTACCAATTTATTATTATTTGACTATAAAAATTGATGATTTTTTTCGAATTTCATTTTGTAAACGAGTTAGTTTATATAGTGTTAGTATTATATTAAAAAAAAAAATAAAAATGAATAAGAACCAATAACTATCAAATTAATTAATAATTTCTTTTTATAAATTATTTTATGTACATAATTATTTGGATTTGAAAACTGTAAAATGGTGAATCATAATTATAAATAAGTTATTAGATACACAACTACAAGATTTTTGATATGCCAATGCAATCTGTTGGCTATTAGAATTCATTATTTTTAATTTAAAATTACAACAATAGTTTTTGTAGGTAATAAATATTAATATTTTGTTGGTGCTTTGATAACTTATTAAGAATTGGATGATTCAATTCTAAAACGATTGTTAATAATTTATATGAATTATGATATACCTAATAGTAGTGTGGTGAAATTAAGGAAATATCAATATATTATGTACTATTTGTCCACGACAAAGTATTAATGAATTAAGTAATTTTAAATTAATTCATATTGTGTTAAGATTTTACAAAATCAAAATTCGTTTTAATCGAATAATATTAAAATTAGAAGATTTATGTCAGATACAATTTTTATCAATGATTAATAATCATAAACGAAATCAGTTTAAAAAAAAAAAAAAAACATATTATTATAAAATGTATTTAAAATAGTTGTTTTGATTATCTATGATAATCTGAAATATTCAGGCAAATCTATCCACACAATAAAGTGGACCAATTTATTATTATGATAATAAGTGAATTATTTAGAGCACATTTAAATAAATAATATTTATATATTCAATTTATTAAATTTTCTATTTACATAATGATTTACCATTTTTTAGTCCACAGGATATGAGTCGATATAAGTATACTATTTCCTATCACGCCTTATATTACTTTCCATTATAATTATTATAATTAAATACCTACTAAAACTAAAGATAGGTACTATAGTTCAAAATAAAATATGAAATAATCACATAAATTGAATTATGCTTTGGATAATCAACAACGATAGTAGAGAGTTATATCTTAAGCTAGTAAACCACATGTCCACACCCACTCACTCGTCATAGAATGAATGAATTAAATAATATAATAATATCAACAAATAATGTTTGTGAACATACGTTACCTATGCAGCAACAAAAATGAAAATGTACCAAATAATTTTTTAATATTGTAAAAAAGTTTGACTTATATAATTTTATTAATGTATTTGTTTGATTATTTTTGGTTTTGAGGAGTTAAATATCATTGTAGGGTACCTAACACTGAACAGTGGACATCATTAATCATTATTAATAATTTTATAATCATTATTTAGTACGTTTATCATATCGTAAGTTATAATTGGTTTATTTTGTGAATATAGATTAATTGTTGGTAACAATGTTAGAGTTTGATGTTTAAGGTAGGTCAACTAACTATAAATTCGATTTCTCCGCGAATTTTAATTGAATACGGCTTTAAGTTAACGATGTATCCCATTATGTTATGGTCCCAGTTCTAATCCTCTATCCATATAGATTTAGGACTTAAGCCGAAATATTATGATAATATAATAATGTCACAAACAGACGCGTTAAGTTTATTGCAAACAATGATTCATTAGTGTATAATATTATAAACATTATTTCAACTAAATTTTGCGATAATATTATAATTATTACGTTGGATGAGTACCCAGAAATAATGTTAAAATAATTCCCTTTGACCCATTGCATACGTCATTACGTATAATTATATTATTGACAATGTGACAAGTACACAAAGTTGTTGATTATATAATAAAATGTGACTTTAAAAAATAAATATTCCGTGTCAATATTCCTATTGTAATTGATTACAGAGAAATTGTTGAAAATTGAAAAAAACAATTCAATTGATATTTTTGGTTGTTATTTATATCATAATATTCGAAGAAAATCATAATTATTATACATACTTTATTTTTTAATTGGTGGGCGTATATTTTTTCACAAATATTATTAGTTATAAATAATTTACTCGTTTTATTTTAACAATTAGACATTATATCAATTATTCGTTTAAACTACAGAACGGCCTTATTCTCATCAGACAACCAATTTAATCTAAACAAATTGGAAACCATGCATAATGCCGGTATGCGTTTCTTGATAGGGGCTTTCCGATCCAGTCCCATCATCAAAATTCAAAATATCGACGGAGTTCCCTCTCTTACTCTGCAATGGCAAGAATTTTTTTACTTGCAGCCAAAACTTCAAAGTCTCAACAAGAAATTCCTTCGTCTCTCAAATTGATTTTCAATATTCTACATGAAAAATACAAACTAGATCACACATATCAGAATAATGTAAATTATCAGAACGAAATATTTCTCCACCAAGGTCTTTTTCACCAGAAATCGTTTTTGAATATATAATATATAAATGAATGTTTGTCTGTTTATTAGCTAGAGACCCAAAAACAATTGGACCGTTTTTAATAAAAGTTATATAAATAGATTTCTTGAGACTTTTAGGGTATTTATAGTTTATTTTCTTAATTTTTGTAGTTAGCTCAAATATGAATTTAGTTTTCAGCTCACAAAAAAGATTATTATTTTTTGTTTATTTATAGGGTTGCCATTTGTTATATATTTATTATATATTACTATTATAATGTATAAATAAGTAGTAAAAATATTGCATGTACATTTTTTTTTACAAATATATTTATAAAAAATAAAACAAATCTTTAGCACAGGCGACGCAAGATGGGACAATTAGTATGTTATAAAATTAGTAGAAGATAATTAATTCATAATATTTTGTGACTCACTTAACACTCTAATTAGTATAGAACAATATTCGCTATCCAACCGATACTGAGAGAAGTATAAAAAACATTATAGTTACCTCGTATATAATAATTTTTATATAATATAAATTATATATATATATTTATTATAATATTTTTATAAAAAATAAGCATAATTCTTTTTTGTAGATTCTAGGTCACAACAACATAACTGACAACGATAGATCCAAAAATTCGGCAAAACTCGTACACGTTTCACCTAATACTATATATTCGTACCCAACTTCTTATATCTAGATGTTAAGAAAGTTATGAAAAATCTTACTCTAGACATTTAGTAAAATAAGTGGCAATAACTATGGACTAAATTAAGCGAAACCAAAAGATTAATTATTTCATGCCCTCCTTGAATATTTCATTAGAAGACAATAACTATTTTAAATAGACTTGAATATAACACACGTCTATATCCCAAGGTCATCTGACATCAAGGGAGGATGTTCCTTCTTGAAGTAAATTGTTCATCAATTTTATATAAAATAAATAATTACATTAAATACCTAAAAAGAATTTCAGCATTTTGACATTTTAGTATATTACCTATAATGATTTATTACGTATATTTTTATAAAAAAATAATATAAAAAATGTAACCCATTTTATTGACTGGGTGGTAGGTTTTAAATAAATTGTGCATTCATTTCTTATGGTATTACAAGTAATTTGTGAGTTACCCGCACCCCCTTCCTAAAAATATATCATAAGACCATTTTTTTTTGTATTTGTGATTTATAATAGTTATGATTGTATTGTACCTATAAATCTTTTCTGAAATTATTTTCCATATACGTGTCTGGATTTCTTTTAGCAGCAAAGTCGAGTTAATGCATCTTGAAACTGAAGAAAAAATATTAAGAACTCAAGTTTGTATAGGTATATTCATTTTCTTCGATTGATATGAAATACCGTTTGTGTTGACCGTTTCACATCAAAAAATTCGAATGACAAATTAGCATTTAAATATATATATAATAAAATATATTTGATTTGCATATTGATTATAGATTGTTCGTTTTCACGACGAGAAGTTTTAGTTGAAAGTGCAATTATTATCATGGTGCGGTTGTATCTTCTATCTACGGAGAACATTTCAAAAAACCTGTTTGAATAATACACATTAATAATATACGTTTATGTACATATTTATACTATACCTACGAATATTTTTTCTTATACGCTTAGAGTTAATGCATACTATTAATTTTACGTTTACTTCATAAAAACGAAAGTAAACTAATTATCGTGTTAATTATAATCGTGCGTAATAATAGAAAAATATATTCTCGTTTACGTTCGATGACATTTAAACGTTAACACTGTAGGTATTATATAAAAACATAAGCATACACATTTAATTAAAACTGCTTTAAAATATTCATAATTAGATATTGTTAAGGAAAAAAAATAAGAGCATTAAATTGGTAAACACCGACTACAATTTTATTTTATTTTTAACTGTTTATGTCAATAATATACAGTTAATAATAAGCATTAATAGCTATAATAATCATGATATAATATTATATTATTATACATATTGCTTCCCTCTTCTCTACAATGGAAAAATCTTCCAGAATAAATTGTAAATTATATTACTTTAATTATAAGTAAATAATTGTAAGTTCATTTCCAGAATTTTAAAATTAGCCGTACTTATGTGGGGAGTTGTTGAAGTTTAAGTGGCTGCACTTAGCCACTGCTAAATCGTTTGCACATTTACTGCAACAGCTCCTCGCGAAGGTACGGTCAACTTACAAATTCAGGGAACGAACTAAAACCATACTTACAAAAATGGCTATAATAATATTTACAATTTATTTTGAAAAAATCAACAGTGTTGAGGGTAGGGTGCAACTTCACATATGTCAATATTATTACATAATAAAATTAACTAAAATTATATATAATATTCGTCGATTATGTTGATATTGTGTCTCATATATTGTACTTAATTGTTGGGGTAGGTGGCTATTCAAAGTTATTTTTTACATACTAATCAAAATTTCAAATACATAAAAATAAAAAAAAATCTTGATGATTATTAAGTAGAAGTAATTATGTTAGTTGTACATTGTGACAAAATAAAATATTACAAAATATCACTATAAAGAGACTTTAACGCTAGAAGGTATACTAGAATATATATATATTATACATTAATACATGTAAATGTATAACATTATACGAAATTCGTAAATTTATTTTATGACTTGTTTTAATATAATATTCTATACCTACTTGTATATTTATAAGTTGACATATTATATAATATATTAAGTAACATATTATTATTTCATACACTTCATATTTAAAATTGATCGGAATTCTGAATGAAATCATGTCCAATATATATTTATTTTTTCATAAAAAAAAACTCCTGTACCTACTTATCACAATATTTGAATATAAAGTGTTTGTTTGTTTCTTTATATTTATTGAATATTATGAAGTACATAGGTATATAATAATTATCGGTCTACAATTTTGTGTTCTATAGAAACATACGATTTTATAATTAAAAGGCATCACTGTCCAAAATAAATGTGCACAGTAAATATTTAAATACACAAATTCATAACATGTTTAGGGTTGGATTAAAAAAAATATTTCTAAATGCTTACAATATTTTAATATAATATAATACATTTATGATCTAAAATAGTTTTATTATAAATCGTTCTTGATACAAATTTCTGAGAATTTATTTGTTTATCAATAATATTTATTATATAATAGCATATTACATTTGATAAAGAAATTCGAAAAACTTACCACGTTAATACGCATTGTTTTAAAATTGCGCACTATAAAAAAAAGTGAAACGATCAAATTTTTCCGATTTCCGTGTTACGTTGAGGTTTACTGCGGAACACCTGTATCTACTTTAATTCACATTGTGTCAAATGTCAATCCGTCGCGATTTCCGTGGCCTTGGTAACAAAAAGTAGGTAATACCGTTGTTAATTTTATAAAAATAGTTCTTAAGCGTAATATATAGATATAATGTATCACATTGACGTCTTCAATAACTTTTTTATCGTCTGGTTTTCCATTATATCAATAAAATTTTCTACTTCATTATGTCACAATATAATTATTTTGTCTATATTTTTTATACTACCATTTTTCATATAATAGCTATAATATATAATATTATTAAGTACACATAGTTATATACTATTTCGATGTAATGACCAAACAATAATTATAAAATATTAATATTGATTTGAACATATCATATTCGGTGATTAGTCTATAATGATAATACATGTAGTAGGTACCTACCAAACTGGGCGTATGTAAATTCCACTGACTTTTTAAACCTCTTTTTTATGAAAATTCCACCGGCACGTTTTCAATAGCTGAAAAAAAATGTAAACTCCACCGATTTCATATTATAATTTTTATATACATTTTTTTTTATTTTAATATTATTTAAGTACATTTATTTATACACACACACACACACACATATATAGGAAAGTACAGATACTATTAAATATTTTTACACTAATTTAAAAAAAAATTTAATTGACAATATTAATCAGTAGTTGGTCTATAAAATAATATAGTATATGTAATAACATTGGTTATAGCAATGTTTATAGTTATTATTTATCATATTATCTTTCATAAATTAAACTAATTGTTTTCAAAACGGTGGAACACTTTTTATTTTCACACCACCACTTTTCTTCACTGGACTTTAAAACCGTTTGTTTATAATACTTAAAATTATTTTAAAAATAGCAAAACTTTGCCACGTTCACTAACTATTTCATTTAATGTATTCGTCTTGAAATCAACAGATGATCTAAATGTGCCTAATGTTTAATATTTTGTCGAACGTCTTCGTGTCGTGAACGATGTGATATTAATTATCAGTCAGTATAACAATGTCGTTTAATAAATCGACAGTAAAATTGCTGTGCAGCTATTCTAAAAATAATTGTAATCTTTGGAGTTTACCATTGGTGCAATTTACATGTAATAAATCTAACCCTAAAATCGACTATATACTTAAAAATTGGCGGAATTTACAATTGTCTACCAAATTACACAATATTTTGTTTACCGCAGGTGAGATAAGATAGTGGATAGATTTTCATCAATCGTGAATATTATAATTTTCATATAAAAGAAATGTATAAATCTACGTCATTTTATATCACTGTTTTGATTTATTCGTGAAATTAAAAAAAAAACATGAAGTTTTCGAAGATAAAATTATTAATGTGAATATTATTGTTGTTTGTCTATAGACTATGTTTTTAATCGTATATTTGGTATATACAATAAAACACTATATTTTATGATAAACGACGAGAAACTTGTTGAGCAGCACAAGTTTAAACGAATTCTAGTGCGCATCGACCATATAAACGAGTCGAGCAGCATCACAATATTTCTCGACCAGAAACTTTGCGCCGTCGGGAACAGAACCTACTTAATATTATTATATTGTCTGGCAACCGCAGGCAACCTATACGGGCGCGTGTCGTGTACATCAATTATCATATAGAATTAATGACGATGGCCACTTCACGCACAGCAGCTTGTATTATTATTATTATCATCATCATTATTGTAATTTTTATCATTATTATATAAAACGTTATACTAGGACTGGGATTTCGACAAACCTTGCATTGTTTTCCAAAACTATGTACACGACGCTCGATTCAAACATATATGTTTCGTGTATTTTTGAATCATAATAAAAAGTTTTTATTTTGCTTTTTTTCATTTTTTTAAACCATTTTAAGGTTTTTAGAGCATTTAATACTAAATTCCAGTTTTTTTAAAATTTTATTTTAAGATTCTTGCTTTAAAAAGTAACTTTTTAACGTATACTAACAAGGATTTAATAAAAAACTAAGTTAAATTAAAGTTTTTAATTGAAATTTTTCAAGCGGATCCGTACAACGTAAAAATCGAGATTACGAAAAATTAAATGAGAATAATTATTTTTTTACACTAAAAATTCACATAGAAGATTTGAAACTATGCAGTACTATAAATATTTTTAATTTTTATTAAATATAATTAAAAAAAACATTTGGTTTAAAATTTGTTTAAAATAAAAAAATAAGAGCATTTTATTGCGCATTATTTTAAATTTTTGAGACATAAAAGAATTTTTTAAGAACATTTTTTAGATTTTCCAGTGCTTTACATTCCCAGCCCTAGTTATAATAGACTGTTATCAGCATCATCATCGTCGTCGATGTTTATGTATATTGATAAACAGCGTCCGCGACCGGAAGCGGCGGGCAAAGACGCGTTCGGTGTCGTCCTTCCGGAAATTATTCACCGTTTTCACCTGGCAACGGCGGACGATTTCCAAAATCAATGCGGTGACAGTAATAATAATACAATAACTCATATTATTATCCGAAACCGCTTCATAGCCGCCACGCGTATAATCCTATAGAGCACAGACGCGGATTGTATTGTACAAGCATAAGCGGCGAAAGGCATATTATTATTATGCTGAGACTATAGGACTCGACAAACATACGGCGGAGAGAGGGAGAGACGGTAAATAATATAATCATAACCAATATATATTATACAGAATGATCCCATTATGGCTCTACAGATTTTCTAAGTAAATCCTATTGCTGTACTTCAGAAGAATACAAAATGTTTTAGTATAGGTACTTACCTACTTAGTTTGAATAGTACATAATATATTTATAATAATTAATAATACAAGGTTTTAATGAAAAATAAAAAATGTAATTTGTTACTTAATTTTTTTTTTATGATATGAGTATTTTAACATTTTAATTTTTTTAATGATAAATTATATTTTTAATTTTAGATGTAGAATATTTTTTCTTAAAATATTTGTCAATATTCGAGATTATTATACGCAAAAATTATTCTGCTATCTGTTTGTAGGTACTCCGTACTTGTTTGTAAGTACTATTATGTTTGTGGAATTAAATATAAATAAGTTGTCAATTAAAACAATACAAATAGTAAAAATTATTTTATCTTGCACAAATGTGATCTAATAATCTTTAAGCTCAATAAAAACATTTATTTTTTCAAAAATAGAAAAATCTATTCGGAAAATGATTCGTGTAGTTTGTTAAATGGATCACTCTGTACATAAATTATTGAAAACATCTCGTTGCGGGATTATACCGACAATAATCGATTGGTTTAGAAAAAAATAAAAAGGAAACACGAATAAGATCGAGGAGAGGAGTAATAAAACATAACACGATAATATCGCACCGACTGCATACTACCACCACCGTTGCGGTATAGTCTTCTTATTCTTTGGGATGTTTGCCGCCGCCGCCGTCTTCATCTCGCAACGATTTATGGTAAATGTGGCCATATTGCAGTCTGATAAGCGGTTACCTACGAAACATCGTCGTCGTGATTATAATAAAAATCCGAGAGTCGGACGCGTCTAGCCGAGCGTCTATCGGCGGGCCCCCTCCAAGCAACAAATCGTCGTCGCCCGGCGGTTACGGCCGCGGTACAGCTGGCACATACCAGGTAGGTATATCCGCGGAAAATGCGTTTCCGCCGCGGAACGTGACAGCAGTCCGCAGCAGTCGTCCGTCGCGTCTGCATGAGTGTTATCGATCGCGATCGCCGGACATGATCATGACGTGAGAAACACGTACGGCGGCGGTGGTTTACATATTATTATTTTCGTTGTTCGCAGTGATATTATTATTGAATATATTGTAATACATTGTTTTTCTTCGGCATTGCACCCAGAGACTTGAGTTCTGTTTCGAGCCCACGTCTCGCATCACGTTTCGTCCTCTAACATTGTCCAAAATCCTCGTGAGTACAATATTATTTATACGTAAAACCATATGTGAAAATCGGGGGCTGGAGGGCTTACGAGGGCTTAGCTCCCCCAAAACGAAGAGTTTTTTTTAGTTAAGTGGGCCTTCCCACTTACATTGATGTTAAAAATATTAGCCCCGTCTCTTGAAATTTTACTGAATATCCGCCTACGTTTAAAACCCATGCAGAGGTTCTGGTTATAGTAATAAATTTACCATCGTTAGACGGCAGAGCTTTTATTATAATTATTGTCATTACTGTATACTATTACGTACCGAAATCATATTAAATTAATATGAAATTCAAATATTACGGCACACGATGTCTAATGTCCTCCAGTGACTCGAACGCAAGTTAACTGTGATAATATAATATATCGATAAAACGTTGGTAGTTGCGGTTGCTGAGTCCTTTACAAAAATGCTAAATGATTGTAGCGCCCTCGAAGCGTCTTTGACAAATAAACGAGAATTGCATTAATTGATAATTATAAATAGTTTCACATTATCGAAAAATAATATTATAATATATATGTAAGAATGACCACGAATAAAAATTTTAAATTATTGAAAATCAACATTAAAAATGCAAATAACTGTCGATAGATTATTACTTGGTATTATTTTAGCTAATAAATATATAATTTTATATAAATATTTTATAGTAGGTAGATTAGGTTAGGTACGTGTAGAAACTCATTCTAAAACGTTTTATTAACAATTTTAAATTGATTTTTTCTATTGAAAAATATGAGTACGTCACGTTAATTATATTTAAAATCAGTTAACTTTGAATTATTATTTCGTTGATGTTAAGCCACGTAAAATTTAAATAGATAAAAATAAAATTTAGGCGCAATTTGCCATTACGTAATACAAGTAGCTGCATAGGTCGAATTGCAAACGATAAATCTCTCATCAATTTTGTACGAAACCAACAGCACCTGTTACTATAGTAGCTATAATTGTACTTATTGTGTGGGAGAACCACGTGTGTGAAGATGAGCACGTGTCACATTGTTACTACAACGTAATAATTTAATATTATAATTACGATATATCAATAACTAATATAATATCATGTATATTTTCTTCGTACTATCGAATATTGCTGTAGTCCAATAACAGTCAACAGATAGTTTCTTCAATTTGCATAATATTATATATAACTACTCTCTTGATAGCGTAGAAAAAGCGGTTCGAATTACAAGATGAAATATATTGAAAAGAAGATTTTCTACTCGATGAAATGACGTATTGTCTTTCAATAATTTAGTTAGTAGCTTAGTGTCTAAGTGGTGAAATGCTTTTTGACGAAATTAATTTTTAATCATCGGAAGGATATATTTTTGATTTATGAACTAAAATAAATAAACTGGTAGCTCATTTAAAATCACAACTTCAAATATTTGATTTTCAAAGTTCAATGCGAAAGAAAGTTTCCACTTTTTATAGTCGACGTTATATTTTATATAGGTAGTGTAAAGTGTGGCCATACAAGTGAAAAACAAAACAAATAATTGAAATTTTTTGTTTTTTTTTGCTATTATATATCCTGATTTAAATTTAAAATGTACTTGTAGGTGTATCGGTTTTATTACCTAGCCACTTGGTTAGGTTTCTCTAAATTTTTTAAATTCTATTTATTATAAACCAAACACTGGATAAGTACATAAGACGTTTTGAATTTTAGATCTTAACAAATAGAATGTTTAGTATAAATAAATATATTTATTGAACAGATAAATAATAAATGTATTAAATCTTTAAGAAAAAGGATAAACAGGATAAATTAACATTTAATTTAAAATGTTTGAATGTAACGAGTCGTATAAGTGATATATACATGTCGAATTTCATGAAATCTTTTGAAGTAATACTATAAGAATCTTACGACTAGGTTAGATAAGGTTATGAATTAATTATTCTTGTAATCGTATATTTTTTTTCTAAAAAATATATTATTTCTATAATCAATTTGTAGTTTTTTTTAAATATTCTGGTGAATACTGCAATATTATATAGGTAGGTATATCATTATGCCTTTGGTTAAAGTGTGTGATTTTGATTTCTCAACACTTAAATATTGTATAGTACACTCCTTCCTAATTTGTGAATTTGAAATTTAATTACTTGATTTTTTAATAAAATAATACCATATAATATGTATAAGAGATATACATTTATAAGAAATCGCTTATATTTTCCAATACATTAGCCATGCGTAATCGAAACCGAATTTTTGATATTCGTGCGAACAATTTTCTAGTCTGTTGAAAAACTATTAGAGTTTTGACAAATTGCCACTTAAACCGACAACACAATATCGGTGTCTGTACATAATTGATAAAATAGATTTGGCATTTTTTCTATTGGAAATGTTTTTGATTTACTTTGGTTTTTTTGCCCGTGATCGTTTTTTTACGATTGTTTCACCTCGCCAATGAACTAAATATTGAGAAGAGACGTACCACTCCTTGATGGCGAATTTATTGTGTATAGATGTATTATACTTAACTCATTAGAGTAGCACAGGTGCAACACATTTCGCGGACCAATCATATCGCTATAATTCGTATGATATCATAGTTATTTTATTTTTAAAAAAGCATGGAGTAAATTAAAAACGTACGTAGGTACGACATAATAATGTTTCTTGGTCACCATATTTATTTTGTCACCGATTATCGTTATTGTTTTATGTTTTGAGCACTTCGTACTGTAAGTATGTAACCACTTATCACTAAAATATGTTTTCAAATAGAATTATTATGTTTGCTGCAGTAATACGATTGGTATGGAAAATTGGATTTTTTTTTAAATTTTTAATCTTATTCCAGCGATGAAAAATAAAAATTAACGTTACGCCGATTGATAAAACTGTACAACTAGTATGCGTCGTTATAATAATATTTTAACTCGAATAACTGTTTTATTCATGTTATTATTACTATTTCGACAAACTGTTTGCACGTAGATGTAAGTACACGTAATATTATGTATAGGTGACGATTAAAATTTAATATATCTGTCGTCTTTGGTCACGTGAGTCTTACGGTTTGAATCTATTGCAAACATCCAAAATCAAATTTGAGTTTTAAAAACGTGCACCAAAACGACTACATTAAGTTTCAGATTATGTGATGGTAATATGATTTTAATATTATGTCGTGCCAGTTTGTTCTGAAGGCACAGAAGTGAAACCAACTCCAAAGCTCAATCTTTGTAACCTGCAGGCATTACGTGTTCTTTCCACGTGTATGTTACACGAACTTGTGTGGTTAAGGCAAGTGTAGCTGTTGTGATTTCGAAAAATTGTTTTCGGTTTATTACTTAACATTATTGTTAATGTTAAGACTTGTTTTTCAGCACTTCAAACTTTTGGTCTAAAATACGCGTTTTAGGTATTAGGTACGTAAAGTCAAACTTATATTTATTATTCCGCAAAAGAATACGGAATTTAGTTAAAAACTAAATACATTTTGATAATTTAATTAAAAATATTAATTATCGTCCAAAGTATTAGGTAGGTATATCATATGCTTTTATTAATAAATAGTATTTAAAAAATAATTATTAAAAACATTTTTTCTTATATTAAGAATGTTAAAAACTATTTTTTAAGAATTCTTGTAACTTTATAAGAATACGTTATATTATATTTATTTATGGAGTTTTGAATTTGTAAAATATAATTTCATTTTGTAAGTTATTATTGCTTTATTAAAAATAAATACGGTTTTTACAGTTTTTTTTTTAATTAAATGTAGTACCTAAATAATATGCTCGTGGTTAATATTTTACATAAATTATTATATATAGAATAGGCATGTCTTAGTCTAGGATAATAATAATAATTATTTTGACAACGGTTGACATTTCAATCTATTGTAAAATATAACAAATCTTAACACCGTAATCACTTCTGCCATAGTACGATATTTAAATATTTCGTTAGGTATACAAATGAGTATCGTTTAAACTATGTCAGTTACATTCTAGGTCATTTTTCCTGTAAGTTTATTATACAAAAATTATTATTATGATTTATTTTGTGTTCGTGGACTTAGTGGATACTATTTCAAAATTATTACTATTTGTGAAAAAAAATCATAACTCATATAATTTGGAACATAATATACATGATCAATGATCTCATAGATCTTGTCCATTTTATATGATTACTATTTTATACCTTCCTAATATGCTTTAAATATTTTAATATACGCAATAACGTTACGATTGCTTTACGAGTATTACTACATTACTATGGTTTAAATTAAACGTCTAAGTACAATCAAATAGCATATTGATAATAATAATAGTATAATAATATTACGTGTTCCGGTCTAGTGACTTGTACTTAGCAGCTTGTATATGGGATTATTTTTTCACTTAGTTTGACATCTTTAAACTATGTTTTTTTTTGTTCCCAAGTAATTTAAACAGTTTGATTTGTCGATTATTGTTTCGACCTAGTGCAGTTTACGGGGAGGATGTCCTACTTATCGCAATTCACGATATCGCGGAAAAATATATGACGCCGCATTAAAAATAGTAATCGTCGTCGGTCGTTGTCGTCAATTATGTTTTTTATTCAGTTCGGCGTCGCGTACAGTTTGATAATCAAATAAACCGTGATATTTTACGATTTTATGTGGGTTCAATAATAATAATATATTACCTATTATCGTTTTATAAGCGCTGCGTGATGCGACGGACAGCGTCGCGAGCGGACGAAAACCGCAGAAAGTCAAGAAAAAAAAATCCCGCCGTCGACGTGATTGGTGATCGTTTATTATAATATACAATAATAATTACGACGGCGGCGAATAAAATAATAATTTAATGTCAATTCTCCGGATAATAGCCACACAAACACGCATTAGTATAATATAGGAAAAACGAGGATGAGCCGAATGGAGAAAGCGTACCTGCGAATAAACGCCGCAAGTGCCTGTCATGGCAGTCGGTACAGTATCGGTACGAAGTTTTATATATTATCGTTTTAATATTATTAATAAATTGTACGAGTTTCATATACTATTGTCCCGCGGCGACCGACTTCACGACCGAACGCATCACGCGTATCGCATTGGACACCGGTTGCAGCGACGTCCTTGCGGCATTCGTCTGGTTACACACACGACGACGTTCAAATTCAAACGCAAATTGATAAATAATATTTTGTTTCGACGAGTCGACCTCGAAAAGAAAAGACTAGTATTCTATCCACCGCGCGGTCCAGACGAACCCGCTCACCATACGTGATACATTATGTTATTTTTATAATACACACACACGCCTAGAAGTTCCAATCGCGTTTCTAAACTTTTATAGACGTGTGCACGATCTTCAGCCGACGATGATAATATTGGTATAAGATACAGTGTCGTTGCACCGTTATTGTGTTTGTCCACTGCACTGCGTGTCATCCAAATATGCAATTAGTGCAATACGATTTCCACTCTCAGTCACACGTGCCCGCCACCGTGAACGCACGTTGCGGTTGTGTTATTGTTGTTATTATTGTTATTATCGTATCAAAGACCATTCGTACATTATAATAAAATGCAGTATAGATCGCACGCACGTGATTTCAGTGGATCCGCCACGTACAGATTGTCAGCAGATCTGAAACGGACCAAATAGTTGTTTTTTGCGTTTAATGCATGATACCTGCACAACTATGTCTATTCGTACCGACATTGATTTTAGAATGTATAAAAACATATATTTTTAAAATATAAATAATAAATATTATATATTTAAAACGTATATTCTAGAACCAATGTACCAATCATAATATTCTAATATATTATGGAGACGAGCCGACGAAAGAGTGTAATAGCAGAGAGTATTATTAGCATGGGAAACCGAAGAATTAGATTTAAATAATATTTGATTTAATAAATCAGTAATCGAAGGGTTCTATTGCTAGATGACTTTCCTCATCATGTGTTTCCTGTGTTTTTTTTATATGTATATATACAGTTATTACTTTTACTTATTGTGTTTATAAAAATAAATTGTACATTTTCTAAAATAATAGTAATAATATTTGACACTGTGATTTTTTTTCCAGCGAACGCTTGTTTGATTCTAAAAGTATAGATGGTAACTTTTTCGAAATTAACTTTTTGACCCACAAATTTGTCCTCGTCCGTTTGCATTTGATCCGCAATTGCAATTTAAAATATAAAATTTGGATCAAGTTAATATTTTTCGAAAACAAATAGTATCTTCTGCTATAGTAGAACAAATTATCGTGCACCTATAATAAGTTTTATACTCTTAGTAATGGGCAGACAAGTTGCAACTAGACGAGTATAATATAGTCATAACATGTTTAAACATTTGCTCATGTCACTTCTACCGACCATCAATAATTATTATGTTTAACTCGGCAATACGTGTTTACGGAAATATAACTCCGAGGGAATTAATTATAATTATAATATAATACAGTTGCAATTCCGCCAGTATTAATTATTTAATAATATTGTCTTGTTATCAGGCGTATAATACAATATTAAAACGTCTAATAAGTTATGATAATATTATATGAAATATAGTAATATTTATTTTCCGAGTGAAAGGAAAAAAGTTCGATACAACTTTTCTACATATAGTGATGTAACGTTATATGCAAACACGTTTTGACGGTTCCGAATGGTTTCAACTGATGTAAAATAAGTAATAAACGAATAAAAGGGTGTCATCGCTACTATAATTAATAACAAATTAGGTTTTATATTTATATTATATATTATTACATATATACGCCCACTACAATACCTATGAAAGACATCGTAGTATTATATTGTGTCCGAGTGATAGAATGTCAGAACGTGATCCTATTGAGAGCTAATGGTAGATACAGCTGTTGAATCATTGCAGTCATATAAAGTTAATTCGATATCGTAAAATAATAATTTGTACTCTTGCAATGTCATTGTTTTCTTTTATTCCATTTACGAGGAATAGATCGACTTCTTTTTGTTGAACAAATCGAGCATCCCGAAAGGTACACGATATTTTTTTCGCAACCATAGTTTAATAATCACATAATATGATGATACACTCAGCAAAAAATAACAGAATATTCACCTAAAAAAAATCAAATAATAATAACAACTATAATTATAATTTATTTATTACAGAAATATTGTACGCATTCTCTTTATTTATTTACAATATTAAGACCACCGTAGAGCATAGACTACACAAAAATATCGTTGAAAAAAACATAATTGATAAATATAGATAGGTGGTACCTACTTCCATTAGCACACCCAACATTGTTATATTATTATATTTGTTATTACTTGATGTATAGGTACTTGTGAGAATAAAAAAAAAAAAATCACATAATTATTTCGCACGTAAAGTTAATAATTACAGTATGAACATTTCTACGGAATAACAATAATAAATGATCTCAAAATATGAAGAAATAATATAACTAACTGGGACCATTAGAATTTTTCTCTTATTTTTTTCTATCGGCTGACTCCGATAAAACTATAATATAAACTTTCAATCGCGTAAGTTATTGCGTTGATCGAACGGTCCCAAACCTTTGTTGTAGGAAAGCAAGTGAAAAACGCAGAGTTGATATTTTTTGGACGTAAGAGACGACAATGATTGATGGTAGAGTAAAAAGAATTAATTTTATCACTTCGATTATTAGACTATAATAATATGACGTTGTTGACTACCGTTTGATGGATACGAGTTTCGGTCGAGCGTTTGAGGGATTTGAAAATATGGCAGTTAATATATTGGTAGGAAAACAATTTTCTATGAACACCGTATAATTAATGAAATTCTATTGTTTGAACTACAATTCTTATTTTGTTACCGTATTTTAAATAATTGTAAATATTGTTTTTCGCAACAATCTTTATAGTAGGTAGTTAATAATTATACTATTGCAAACTAATGAGAAATCGGACAAGATACAGAGTCACGCGTTGGGAATTCGTCTTAATTCACTCACTTTGGACGGGATGCATTGCTATAATATTATAATTTTACGTATTTTAAAATATTAGTTAATAGTAAATATTTTTTATTACAATCGTAAAATGGTTCTGAGTGTAGAGCTAGCTAAGATCGTACTTGCTAAAATATTATTTTGTAATTTTCTGTGATATAATATCTATGTGTTTAATTATTGAGAAAATAAAACTGTATACTCGATGAAATTTTAAATTGATACACAAAATGATTTGAAACTTTTTGAATAGTTTTACCACTACAAAAATGAGGCCACAACAAAAATATATTATCGTTAAATTAATAAATTCTTTATTTCATTAAAAATATTTAGAACCAAATTTCAATCACCATATTTTATTGTACAATTATTACGATTGTTTCTGGACGCTAATAGTGAGAGAGTTATTGTATATTTTATAGCAATGACTATTACTGTCTACATTTTCCTTTAGGAAAATTATTTTTAAGTCAGTAAAAAGCTGAAAAGTTTTACGCAACACGATCCTTACAGGGTTGAAGCTTAACTCAGACTGGTCTTCCTTTGTGATATACACAAGGGAAGTAATTTTATTATTTTTATTTATTTTTTTTTGAAAGCTACATGAAGTTAGATTTTTGTTCGGAATATACTTTTAAATTATAACTATTATTATACATTCTGCTATAAGCGATGTAATTTATTAATTTTAATATGAACTTATCGACATTACAATTTTGAAATTGCTTGCGATATTAGTTTCGTACGAACTATTGCGATGATTGAATTTGGTGGAAATGCTAGCGAAAAAGTTGGTCAAGTGGAAAAAAAAAGAAATCGATGTCATCACAATATCAACCCAACGACATTAATCGTATTTAGCCATCATCGAAGTGATTATTTGTCTATGTATATGGTCATGTATTATATTTATTTATCTTGGAATATAATGATTATACAGTGTGGGAAATAAATAATATATAAAAAAGAATTTCGAACAATATATAGGCGCAGAAAGCAAATGTAAGTGAGAAAATGGGTTTATTATAATATAATTAAACCTTTTACCATTATATTGTGGAATTTGATGGGATTTGCATCGAACGTCGTCATATAGTGTTATTGTATTCAAACAAATTGTGTATTGAAATCACATTGTGCTTAGGTATTTATATACAGTGTATACTTACGCATCAATCTATTCGGACTGTTTATCAAATTATTGAAGAACACCGCTACAGGATTCGGAAAACGGTCTTTACTTTCAAACAAACACAGACTCATTGAAAGAAAAAAGATAACGCACAAACCAATAACTTTATAGTAAATACAATATATACATATTGTATTGCATTGTTATGTCCTATATACACTTTAATCCAGTAATCAGATTATGACAATACCCCGACAGAAACGTCAATCAGTTAGGTACACGAAAACGTAGTTGATACGGTAAACGGCTATCGACTGACATAATAATAATATCATAATGTATAACGCGCATACTCATCGTCATGTCATTATAAGCGATACTACTTTTCCTGGATATATTCCAGACGGATTGGATGAAAAAAACCTATCATTATAATGCGCTTTCGTGTGTGTGATGTATCGTGAAAATATTATATTATACCATACCCGTATTATTATTAAACGCATACCTATATTATAGAGTCGCTTTTGTTGCTTATATCGCGCAATCAGAGTGTCCAAAAAAAAAAAATTGTTTTTTTCCTTATCATATGTTGTCGTTGTGTATGACGTTGGAATAAATTGCGTTTGGATAACATAACCACCGCTGTCCATACTACTCTGTGGCAGGTGGTTGGAAGTCATTTTTGATGTAGACATGTAGTGCGCTAACATGCTATACATAATAAAAAGATCGCTACAATCATCGCTTTGCTATTATGCAAATGTATTATATGTTGGGCGTTTTATAATACGATACTTTTTTTCTAGCTAGAAAAATAATATTAATAGGTCTTGAAAGGAAAACCTCGAGCGAGGCTGTTAAATAATCTGAAGCTATTGTCCAAAAAAATGTAATTTAAATTGGTTGAAGTATACGTTTTTCAATTTAGAACAATCTTATTTGTTTCAGTTTAAGATAAATGAGAAATATTTTATTTGTAAGAAACTGAAAAAGATTGTAAAAAATAGCGTTCAAATTAGCGGAATTCACATACTATTAGTACGATGAAAAATTATTGTGTCATACTTGATAAACGCTAATACCGAAACAATTGTTTCAATGAAAGTAATAAGCAACTTCCAACTTCTGAAAATACTTAAATTTTTGTTTTCAAATTTAAATTCATCATTCATACGCTTACCTGTCATAATACAAACATATTATACATAGATCAAAAAAATTTTTATCTGTTATCAATAATGTAAATTTTAAATAAGCATACATGTTCGATTACTCACTTATGTTATTAAAAAAAATCTGGTGCTTTTGTAGATAGATTTGTTTAAGTTTGGTGTTTTTTCTCTGACGTCAAATGCTTGTTATAATCTGTAAGTGTGATGACATAACTGTGATTGATTTGCTATATTTTCAGCCTCGTCATTATTTTTTTTTATTTTATGATGGAAATGAATTTTATGGGCTTCATATCTAATACTTGTTTATTATCTTCACAGTTATTTCGGTTGAATATTTTTGGGGCGAGTTTTTTTCAAGCAATCAACGTTTTATTGTAAACTGATAGATAAATGATAATATAATGTTAAATTTATTAAGTTTTATACTAATGCAATGTTAATTTTTTAATTTTTGAGGTTTTAGTTTTTCAAAAATAATTTTTAAATTGTTGCTCTATTTATTGTTAGCGCTTTTAAATTTGTTCGTTTTTTTTTTTGATTCTGACATATTGTTATGATGTTACTCGTAAGATATGATTTTAATAATGGCATTTTAGTTGCTTCATTGAACATTTGTAGTTTGTACATTATATTTTTTAACGAAATGTTCGTCAATAGTTTAATATTAAATGTTATAATATAATATTACTTGAAATATTTAAATTATAATTATGAATTATGTCATAGTAATGTTCATATTATAATAATATTACCTTTTTAAATAATACCATATGTATATATATTAAAGTATAATTTGTGCGTTGTTATTCACACTATAATGACTTAAATAACTATGTTTACAAAATTTCGGAATCAGCGAATTATAGTATATTATTATTATTATTACAATTACTAAGTATTCACAGGACTGAATTTGTTCAATGATAGCAATCACAACCTTTAGCATGAACGCACTGAGACCAGTAAGTAATGTTTGTTTGCTCAACACCAAAATACATTAAAAATGTTACGTTTTGAACGTTTTAAAATTATCAAAATTCGTTATGGTATTATTTCAATTGCGTTAAAAAAAAATATATATATATATATATATAACCAACATCAAAAAGTGTTACAAAAAATGAGGTGTAGGGCTATTTTACTACAACTATTTGCAATTTCATAAAACTTACATCGGTTATTTATTTATTTATCATAAACACTCTTCAAGGTAAAAGTACAGAGTTTAAAGTTTCAAATCAACTAATTTCCATAATTTCAAATTTAATTATACGTTAAAGATACAATACTAATATACAATATATTAATTTAATATTATTTTTATAACTACTACTCGATATTTAATGAATGCAAAGGATCATTGCAAAAATTGAAGTTATTAACTTGTGGGATTTTAACATATGAAATTTTATAGGACTAATTACGATAGTTTTTAAGGTGTGGTGGAAGGTAACAGAGACTCTAGCATTTTAAAATAGAACTTTCAACTTAATTTTTTATACAATTCTGGGTATTCAGCCATTCCACCGATAAGCCTAAATTTTACATCACTTATCGTGCGTCTATTTGCTAGTGACTCAATTCCACATACAATACTCACTCACTATAATAATTCTATACATCTATTATAGAAACAATTATACAGAAAAAATTTTTCTGAATTTTGGCAATCGACTCATATTACATTTGGTTTCGTTAACAATTTGGTTGGACTGTATTTTAAAATCAAAATGTTTTTATAGCTAAGTTTTAACATAATATACTAACCTATCACACATTATTACATAATTAACATAATTATAACTGAACCTCATCTATGACTTTATACGTCTTGGAGGAAATGTTTTGGTATGATAACAACTAATAAGTAATTTTTGTTAATAACAAGACGTATATCTACTTTATACTATCATAGTTATCTCGTAAATACTGGAGATTAACGTACGAGAGGAAATTTACGACGGCATCAAACGAATATCTGTCAGAGAAACAAAAGTATTTACAAGCCATACTGTTTTAAATTGTTAAGTATTTGAATAAATAAACGTTATCGTTTTGCAAAATGGTTATAAACCATAATAATTATTACGAGATCAATGATACAATATAACAGTCGTTCTCCGCGTAGACAAAAGAGAAAAACACCATAAAATTACCGAAGAAAATACATCATTGTCATTCAATGCTTGTTATATCTGACTGCAGTACCACGGGTACCTGTGTGATGATAATAATAATTAATGATAATATAGTAATTATAATACCTAACGAGTAACGGTCGAGCATCATCTAATTAGGTACCTACTGACAATGTTCAAAAACGGTCCCACGTCGGATGGGAACTAATATTATATTTTTCTATCGAATTTTCACTTTTTTTCCTCCCACCTTTGACGGACGACCGGACACTTATGCCGTCGGGTCGTTAAAATGCGTACTGCGGACATTAAACATCTGCAGATTGTCTGAAAATGAAATATCATGTACAAAATAAAAATTCTAATCTATTCCCACTTTCTCTGACTGTAGTGCGGCCACTTTTGTTTCTGCCACTTCCTTCGCCGCTGATGCGCTTGATCGATAATAATATGGAAATACATACTAAAATGTAATTCATACCTATATAAATATAATATAAAGACCGGAAAATCTGGCAACGTTGCAATTAAATCACGTTAATTGGTTATTATGGTTTCGTTTACCACTTTAAAATTAAAATAATTAAATTGAGAAAAATATTGTTGCACTATTTATACAATACCTATATTATATTACACTTGTGCTATAACTTGCAAGTGTCTGATCGATTGTATTGTTTCAGATCGGATTTCCAAGGATGGGTCCAAACGCCGTCTCCTTATCAGCCATAATCATCATAATCGCCATCACGTCTGTTGCCACAATCAATGGTGAGTAAAATAAATCAACTACGCATATACCATCAAATAGATGGGAGTAGACGAAAATAAATTACGTTTAGTTTTGAAATGAAAAAAAAAAATATCTAATTTTCGTTTCAAATGCTTTACTGAAACATATGATGTGTATAGAGCATCTCGTATTTGTAGTAATATATTCTGAACGGCAAATCACCGAAAAGTGCACATTGTCGAGGAATTCATATAAATATATAGCGTCTCATTATTCGTCGTCCTATCCGTTTCGCGGAGTTGTGTCCGTGTCGGCCACAGTAGTAATGCTGATTGATCTAAATCGACTGCAACACACGGACTGTGAACCTATATGCATTAATTTTAACGAATTCGCTTTAATTTGAGATTCTACCTACGTAATATATGTATACATCAGTGACGTCATTTGAGGAGTAAATTGGGCAATTTCCCCTGTTTGATTGTATAAAATCATTCCAATTGTTTGGCCGGTTGTTGGTGAAATAACATGATTATAATTATTTTAATTTTTAGTAAATATAATATTGTGTAAGCACTGGAAACCTTTTTTGACAATAATTAATATTTATGGATACTATAATCTATAAATTCCGAAAACAAAATAATATCACTCTTAAATTTATCTATGATTTTGTAGAAACCTCTATAATAGTAGGTACTTATTAAAAATTTTTTCATTTTTAATAAGGTTTAGTAGTCGTGTTTTATATTGAAGTTTAAATTGTTCGTTACTTCCAGAAAAATATAAAATGTTGCCAATAAGGTAGGCATCATGATTATTTAGCTCCTCTACGTTTGTTTTGCTATTAAATGAGGCTACTTTTTCTGCCTCGTATGCATATAAAATAATGCAAGATGGAATTGTATCGAGATAAGAATATAAGTGGAAGTTAGCTTGGGTGCGATTCGTTCTGTTTATTTTTTTAGTTCAGTTTTATAGGCTAGCCAAAAATTTTGCCTTCTCCTGTTAAAAACTGAATTGACTCCATTAGCATACATATGTATACTGCAGTTTAATACCTGCACTGAATTTATAAATTATGCAGAGTTTTCTTATTTTTCGAAATAAAATATAGGAAGGTATTTGAAGATTGTAGACCGTTTAATTATTAATTATTCGCCGACATCTGTAGCATATGCGAATATAATATTATGGCTGTCGACATGTCGTCATCATATATGCCTATAATCTATAATGGGTCTAATATTGTAGACTTAACTTATTAGAGATTCACCCAATTTTTATTATCGGATTTTCCTTTTAGTAAACCATCAGTGTACACAAAACACCTGTCGTGACTAGAGATAGGAATTTTATCGAAAAAAAATGTTGGTAAATTTACGTAAATATATATTTTTAATTTAAATTTGTTAGAATAAAATATTAACCCCAAACAGGGTAGACGGTAGTATATTATATTTATATGAATCGATACCGTTAGATTTAAGAATATTTCACGAGTATTGTTCCAATACATTATAATATTTTTATTAAAGCTACCAATAAAATTAATACAGCTTAATAGTTACAAATAATAATACCTTAACAAATAACAATCCAATGGATGTAAAAAAAAGATATATTATAATATTAAAAGAGTTTAAATGCAAAAATGTGAGAAATTTAATCTCAATTTAACTTTATGAGAAATGTAGATTTGTTTTCTGTAACGCTTTGTTAGTGTCAATGACATGATGGACACAATTTATGAATATGTTTTATTATAAAACAATACCATTTGCACCTATTAATCTTCATAATACATTTTTATTTATTTATGTTATGCTACAAATTTAAATTATGATTTTTTCATAGATTAATTGGATATATGTATTTATAAGCTATATTGTTATTATGACGTATACTTATTATAGGTGTATCTATAACTAGTGATATTAAAATATATATACATATTAAAATATTAAATTTATATGTATTTTATTATTTTCCATTGCTATAATATCTACTTGTTATATATTTTATATAATGTAGATCTAGCCGCCTAATGCGTGTTTCAAGTTTTAAAATATAAATATTGATTTAATAATAGTGTATTTTTAATCGACCGGTGGAGCATCCTTTTTAAACTAGGCATATTATAATTATAGTAAAGTAGGACATTTTTGTTTATTTTTTTCGAGAGCTGGTTATTATTGATTTTGCCATTCATCTTGAATAAAATCAAAAAATATGACGTTGCTCCGACATCATAACATACTGATATGAAAACTCCAAATAATAATAATAATAATAATATATTGCGACTGGTCGTATAATATAAAACGATGGAGCACGCGCAGGAAAATTCACCTTCCTACGTAATATTACTTTTTGCAGTTTATACGAAAACTCTAGTCGGGTGCAATGTATGTTTTCCGGTTATAAGTAGATATTGTTATACATTAATTACGACGCGATAAAATCGTCCTATTCTTCGGTTTTAATTTATACTAATTATAGGTACAAGAAATGCCGCCAACGGTTATTACGATGGCATTAAATTTAATTGCAAATCTAAATTTGAATAATGTAATGCGTATTATCCTATGTGCATCGTTTATTCTTTCTCCAAACACAAGTCGAAACGCGTAGCAATGATTTAGCGTTGTTGTAGGATATTAACATATAACAGCAATTATTTGTCTTATGGATGTCCTATTAGGTTGTTTTATCTAAAAACTTACTTAATATATTCTGACTTAATATTTTCTTTTATTGTATCGTCATCGTCGATCAATGATGACAATTTTATTTGCTTGCATTCAAAATACTTTCCTTTGATGTAATTTAAACAGTTGCACAGAGTTTTTCAATCAATTTTGACATAATATAATATATTATACGTCATATACGTGGAATTTCAACAATAAACAAATATAAAACTAATTTCGTTATTCAAATATGTTGTAGTTTATAATATATTATAACTGTGTATTTTTATTAACATTAAACTACAGCAAAGTTTTGAAATGTATTTAAGAGAACCGAGCAACTAATAAGCAAAATGATATTAAACATTTCATAAAACAGTTCTATCATAAAGACTTAAAACTATATTTAATAAATTCAATTGACTAAATATATGTATGATTAATATAATACAGTGTGTACCTAAATTAATCAATTTAAAAATTTTAAATAGGTATTTAATGAGTTTCACGTTTATTATAATTGAAACTTAATTTTCGTTTATATTGTATTTCTATGTGTTAGTGGAGGATTGCATAAATGTAAACCAGGACCGGGGATACAGTGAATTTAGAAACAAAATATCCACAATAGCGTGTTAAACTCATTTTACATAACATATAATTAATAATAAAATTATTGATACTTAACAGATCAATTATATATTATCGATTTAAATAATAATAAAAAAAATGTACATCTTATAATGAATATACAATTATTCCTAAAAAACGATTTTGTTATTTTCATTTGTTCAGTCCATTTGGGTAATTATTTGAATGACAGAATTTTTTTAAAACATTAGAAACAGAGAAGTCATCTTAACTCTTCGACGTAGGTATATAAGTATAATTAAAAACGAAAATAACTGAATCATCAATAAAATATATAATATAACGATAATGACTGCATATTTCGTAAAATTTCAAACAAAACCCAGTAGTGGTGTGAATTCTACATAATAATAGACAATAATATGACAAGACGGGTTTTTCGTCGCAATAATGTAGTAGACACCTACCTATATAGTATAAAAAACAATGACTCGGCGTAGAGTACAGTTTTATTTTTAATTTAAAAACATATCCGGTAGCTTAATATTGTGTAGGTATATCTGCTGCATGTACATTGTATATGAAATTCATTTACGAACATATACGATATGCGCTCGAGGTAATGTAAATATTATGTATATTCTGACAGATTATTTTTCGATTTTAAAATAATATTGGTAATAAAGTCGATATCGACCAAGAGTGGTCAATTTTACAACAATCGGATAATCCGGCACGGAACAGGTGCAACAAGTGGCAGAAACTTAATTTTCATTTTATAAAGCTTCATTGGAAAGTGTGTCATTTTTGTATATACGCAGAAAACAGTAAATTACATTTTCGTACGCATTCTCTTGTGCGTGTTATAATTTGTTTTACATGGTTTTTGTTAGACGTTTCTCATTAAGCAATCTATATTATATTAAATAGAAAAAAAGTTAACGTTCTCTGGAAATTCAATAAATTTTTTCATCGTTCAATTATGACGGAGAAATAAAATCACTACGGGTGGTGGACTATACGACGTTTTATATTATTTCTATGCAGTTAAACCTGACGGAAATCGTATAACTTATACCCGTGGAGATTAAATCGCTTTAATGATTTTAAACGGACTACGATGTAGACGTTAATTATTTTTCACGTTAACATATTGTAATAAAATATGCGTGTAATAAATGCGTATCGAAATAATGAAATTTCATTTTCAATTAAAATAATTTCGACGACACTATTATTATTATGACTCCGAATCATCATTCTAATATTATCATCTTGTAGCCAGTTGGACGTTAAAATATATTTTTATACCTATTCGAAGATGAAAGTATAAAAACTACTCGTAGTACATATTTTACTGTCATCTCGGTTGACCAGCACAGAGGTCGGAGTTATTTTTCGGTTTGTTTTTCAAACAATAAGCGCATATCTACATGTGTCTCGACCGTGTTAAAAAATGAGTTATTGTTTACACATGTTGAAACGGTTTTTGTTATAATGTAAAATAATAATAATAAATCTTACTAGCTATGCAACACAATTGGAAACGCAAGAAAGTTAAATCTACCATAATTATAATACGAACACAGGGTCACTCAAATTTGACGTTACAAAATATTGGAAATTTCGTAAAAAAAAACGGACTAATTTATTGTGTTCTTGTATTGTTGCGCAGAATTAGAACGACCCCCCGTATCATAGTATATTATAATATAATGCATGTGTACATATTATTATGTAGAAGTTATTTACTCACAAGTTAGCAAATATGAAAATGTATCAAGATTATAAATTATATGCATTCAAGGAGTTGATGTAGATGTGTATTTGTGTAACTCAAATTTCTCAAAAAATTATTTTGCATAGGAATATGAAATTAAAAATGTATGTCATTATTCAAAAAAAGTAAGGATTTAAAGAAAAACGATTATCATAAACATACAATTTTTTTCCATAAACGTAATTTCTTTAAAAGATGTTCTGTAATGAATTGACATTATCTAAAAAATATTTCCAACAAGTAAAAAGTTTTTAGAAAATTAGTGGTTACCTTATAAAGAATCACTTTGAATATATTGTTGTATAAATTGTTAATTAAAATTATTTTGTTAATAATATATATTATATATTATAATTATATTATTAATATAATAATTGTCGTACTTTAATTGAGTTTTGTTTATAATAAATAGTTCACTGTGTAAAAGGCAACATTAGGGCCTTAAGTGGGATGATAGGGTCAAATAGGACGACCTTACGTATTTGAAGTTCTCACAATCAATTTAGGTAAGCCCTCCTCTCAAAAAAAAAAAAATTATTCTAATTGTACGTTAACTATCTACTATAATATAATTTATAGAAGATATTTAATTAAATAACGAATATATAAAGCACTAAAAATACGACAATTTCTGTAATAGCATGTGCAAAACATAACACGTATTTATTATTATACACTAGTATTTATCAACCTTTTTAATGTCGTGACTACCAAAATAGGTAAAAAATAAAGTCAGTAACCTCATGACCCTCCGCCCCGTATAATAAAAACGAATTTAAGCTTTTATCGGTTTTACAAGTTACAAAATATTGTATGTCATCAATCATTTACGAAACAAATAACTATAGTACACCAGAACATTTCGAGTGTATATTTATTAATCGGTCGGAAATCCCAAAATAATTTACTTTAATATATTTCCAATGTCGGACTAAACACACATTTGAATATAAAACAATCACAAATATCACATTAATTTATAATTTTTACTTTATTGTTCATAATTCATACTAAATTAACTAACTTTTCATTCATCTAATTATGGTTATGCATTATTATTATTATTTTTTTTTTTTAATGTAAATAAAAGGCTGTTTTTCTATATCAATGTTTAATATTATTTCTAACCGATGCGAACCCTCATCTAGGGAGGGGGTTCGCGACTCGCGACTCCCTGCAGTTTGAGAAACGCTGCTATACACTATTAGTACGCTTAATCATTACATTTTCCAGCAAATAATAGTGGTTATAATAATGTAAAATAATAGGTATGTGGACCGCTTTCGACGTTTGAACTCGCGTTCAATATAAAATGGTCAAATAGACAGTAAACAGCATGCCTACGTTTAAGAAACCACGGATGACAGGTATCACTGCTCTAACTATTATTGCTGCTACCGTATGAAAAATCAATCAGAGCCATATAATGTAATGGCGGACGTGCCGGCTAATATTGTATAGGTATATAATATGTACAGAGTATAATGGTCATTTGCGACGAAAACGTTCCGGTTCCGATGCTAGACAAAAGTGTTAAAAAGTAACGATTCGATCGGACGGCGGTGGCGCTGCTTTTAACCGTCGAAAATCGTCTGCGCACGAAATTTTAATTGTCCGATGTTTATATTATTGTACGGAGCCTATGAGCGGCTTTGTATTGCAGCAGACATCCTATCCGACCCAGATAACGTAGGTATATATAGAAGGTACTTGGTATAATTTCTAGGTTACAGGTACGCGGGAGACGGTATGCCTATCAACCCGTAACCAGGTGACCGGGTGGATATTCTGCGTCGTGGATATGTAGGTATAATAGTAATAAATTGGTGTGTAGGTAGTACATTATGGTAATCGATTCTACCGTGGCTAATGGCGGATCTGCAGGACGGGAAATCGGTCAGACCGTACTATATAATATATTAAACTGTGTGCAGGGTACTATAATAATATATGGTTCGTGATGCGAAGTGTGTATTATGGAAAAGAAAATTTGAAACAATGACATTGAATTATAAATGCAGATTTTCGGCTATTGAAAATTAGACCTGAACCGACGGCGGCGTTTATTCAATTACGATTTGCGTCTGTTGTAAATCATCGATCAAATGTCGTGTGGACAAAATAATAAATCACTGTGGATTCCATAATAATATTATAATAATAATATCAACAACAATAGTGTTGTGTGTATGTTTTGTGTTCGTCCCTGAATTATATATATTATCGATGGAATTAGAATTTTAGTTCAAACTAGTATTATAATAATATTATGACGAAAGAAAAGTTTTATTTCCATTAAAAATGCGTCAAAACGTGTTCGTTTCATTTCGTATTTTTATCCAATAATAGATGGTTCTTGAATACAACACAAAAAAAGCCCGTGCTGCAAATCTCACCACCAATCGTAATATTACGTGTACGAGTCTCTAAGAGATGATAAAATATTATTATCGGTTTTGTTGTAAGTTTTGTGGTCCGGCACGTCCCAATGGCAAAGAAAATAACAATAATAGATACACACACGGAATATCATCTTTAAATGAAAACTATTCAGTTTTTCAATGTTTTATTTCGTACACAATGTAATAATAACATTATACGTTTGTGTGTGTTTTTGCTTTCCAAACACTTTACTTTCGATTTCAGCGGACATTCATACAGTAGCTGTGGTACCTATAGGTATTCGTTTCATGTATTTTCGTTCGTTTCATTAGACGATTGCGTCTTATTTCCCTATGGAATACACCTAATACCCATTTTTTCCATTTGGCGTAAGAAACACACAATGCAAACCAATTAAATGTCATATAAAATTATAACAGTTATACCGGCTGTCCCAATCGAAATTGATAAATATTATTACCTGCATACAATAGAAAAATAGTAATTAATATAATATGTTTCATTCGAACGTCAATGAATTCTGCAGCACACGATGAATATTACTGTTGTGAAGAGTGCGTAGACCATTATAAAATATATTATACTATGTGTCTGAAATATTATACACTGTATAATTTATGTACTCATTAAACTATATGTAATAATATACAACTAAAATACTATAGTATTCATACAACTGCAGTGGATGCACTAATGACACTAACTAAATTAAAAAACATTTTAATAATAATAATAATATATGTAAATGGAAATTTGAACGAGACTTAATGACTATGTTTTTTTCTTGACGAATATTCTGAATGCGAATATATAGCTTCTGTTTACAGTTGCCGTTTTTGTTTTAATACATTTATATAATATTTTTTATGTTGTATATTTCAAAACGCAAAACATCAATGGTGGACATTTTTTTTCGCATATAAAAAGAAAGCCATTTTTTATTTATTTTTCAAACTTTTTAGATGCTTCCCATCGAAACATGTAATACGTATAATAAAATAGGGGTATAAATGTATATATATATATATTTATTTATTTATTTAAATCAAGGCTGTTTCACTAGAAATTCACTCTCTCTCAATTTTTTTTTTTTAATAATTATTTTATTTAAATTTAAAGATCACCTGTTTTACAATGTACAGTGAAAAAGGGTGGTTTTCATTTAAAGTTATAAGGTTGTATTACCACAGGAAACTTCTTAAATGGTACCTATACAATTAAATGGAATTCATATCTTTAAGTACCTTAGTGGGTTTATATAAACTGCGTTATCTATTGCTATAAGAAACTCATTATTTCAGAAACCTTTAACGTTTTTGAAAATAATAATTTTAAGTTATTTTAAGTCGTTATAAAACAAAATTTTTGGAAAAAAATTACATTTTTTATTGGTGTAATTTTTTTAAATTTTTTTTTTATTGTTTCTGAAAAAGAATATATTTCGGAGTATTTTGATGTATAGAATCAAATGTTGGACAAGTAGTTTATTAGTTATAAGTATTAAAAGTTAAGGTGAGTTTATTGTTATATTACATATTTATCATAAATAAAACGTTAATAGTTTTTGAAATAATGATTGTCTTACGTTAAATAGATCACTCATGTAATATATTCATTAAATTTTAGTAATATATCTTTCACAGTTTATTCTTTAAAATTAATTCAGCGGAAAAAACTTTTTAAACTTCTTTAATGTTTATAAATTATAACGATAAACCATAAACGCATGCCGTGTTGTCATTACTGTCACTATAAAGTTTATAAGAAAACTTACTAAAAACGGATAGAACTTATATTGTGTAGATATATTAAAAGTTTAACTGTTTAAATGAAAACTATCTGTAGGTTTAGTACAATCTCAGAACACAATTTTTTTAAGACCTGATTGATATAGTTTTATTAGATATTATAGGCAACCATTAAAAAATATGTATATATTTAACCGGTTTAATCGTTTTAGACGGCTATTTAAAGTCCAGTATAGTAATTTGACCGAATAGTTTTTGATTTCAATTTAATACGTAAAGAAATCAATTAATTTGTAGAGTTGCATGTACTCTTTACTTTCAGATAATTAAAGTGTATTATTTAAATTTTTTTCTTTATAATTTACGTTAACATAATTTAATAGGTGAATTATTATAATAATCGCAAAACAAAAAAATATGAAACAAAATCCATGTTATGCGGTAGGTAATTGATTTTTTAAAAACAAATTAAGAAATATTTCTTACTATGACAATTGATTTCTTAGAAGAAATTTGTTTTTGTCCTTGCATAAATTACTTTTAATTGTAGGCTAATAATCCTAAATGTTGAAGCCTTACTTTAAATAAAAAAAAATACTTTGTTATGCTAAGACATTTTATGATTAATACCTATTGCATTTTTTACAGGTACTCAGCAGGATAATTTCACTAATTTTTCACCGTTGCAAAAACCAGATTAATCTGTCAAATAATCTAATGAATAATGGGAGTATTTAATACGCCCAGTTATTTATGAGACGTAGTTGACTTTTATTCCTACTTATCTTCACATTATCGTTTTATCGCATGTGCCTTTTAAAGTTATATGTAATATTAAAGGTATATTAACTACGGTAAAGTCTAAATTGCACTCTCAAAAACTGCTTCCCCGTAAAATATTAAAATGTTAACGATTTTCAACGTTTTTTATTTTTAAACTTTTAGAATTGCCCTACAAACACGAATCAATAGTTGGACAATATTTACACATAATAATAATACTATAATATTATACCCAGCTGTAATCGTACTTGCCGAAGCCTAGTATGGGCATGACATTTTAATTTCAATTAATTTCGATTTTAATTAATTTTAGTTACCAAATTTTTTTTATTATATTTATTTATTATTTATATATCAAGTTAGATTACAGTTAAATTTATTACGACACATTGTTATAAAATTATACTATTGTGGTGTGTCCGTATGGAAATTTTCGATCGAAATACAAACGAACTCATTTCGGACTCGCTCAGATAGTGTGACTTTCATTTGCGCGGTTTTTGAGAACGAGCGTTTTGCCACTTTGACTGTCAAAGAAATCTATACCTATAATAAAGAGCTACCTTCGTTATAAAATTACAACAATAATTATAACTATAGTGAACGACAAATATCACAATAATAACAATAATACATACTACGGACTGTCGTCTGGTCATCATTCATCGCGCATGACTGAGTCATCTAATCTATGATGTTATAATCATATATTATTATGCTCTAGAGATTACAACGGACGATGCCGAAGTTGTTTGCCGATCGTAATTGCATTATATATTATACAGGCACTTAGATTAACTTTTGCCGACTTTTATCATTTAGGTACCACATATATGTGCGCGTTTATCATGTACCGATACGTAGTATTCAAATTGGAGGGGGGTGCATAGAAACTGAGCTACTAAACTATTTTCTTTTGATTTTAATTAGTGTTCCCGTACTACATTTTCCTAAAAGAACTCACGGGTACGTGTTATTAAAATATAAAATGCCAACGAAATAATTTTTTTGTATATATTCAATTTTAAAAAATATTAAATAAGTACCTACTCATAATACTTAACTCATAATTATTGAAAAATGTTATTTTTTTTTTTATCAAAAATCAAAATTGTTAATTAAATTTGAAACTAGCTTAAACATAATCTTACCAGTTATCTAACTTTTTTGGATAAAATCATCAAAGTTATATTTGCTGAAAATATAAAAATTGCATGTTGTTAAATAAATGATAGCAAATATTTATGAAATTATCAATAAAGGTTTTTGTTGTTAACGTGCAATTAATAAACTGTTTTGAAATTACTATTATTTTTTATTTATTTATTTTTTTTTTTTTTTTGAGGAGGGTGGGGTTAAAGATTTGAAAACTAAGGTTATTAGCCTATGAAACTGTGGGGGAGGATACTTTAGGGTTTTTTAACACGTGTGTGTATGTGTGGCAAGGTTTTTACTACTACAAAACGCGGATGGTCACCCATCCGGGAACTAGTAGTAGCGAGCGTTGCTTACTCTCAGTCGCAAAACGCGACTGGTAGCAGCTAACGCGCCAAACCAAGCCACTTACTACTATTTATTTAGTGTATTTTATTCAATAATTTTGTTATGCACCTACACGTTTTTAAATTGAATAGGAACTATAATAATGATTTTTATTTTTAATAGAACTAGGAAAAAAATGAAAGTTTGAAATGATGAAAAGTGTAAAACTATTAACACTATTTAACACTTAGTTAAAAATAATATATATTAGGAATTATTTAATTTAAAATATGGTGGTGGTAATTAAGGGGGATGTAAGGGGAAAAGCACCTCATGGGCTAGTGTCAAATTAATGTTCAGTTGGAACGCTGTTTATTCAATTTCTATCTGAGTTACCTTTCTTTTAATTTCTCAATTCGAACACTGCCGATACGTACCAAAAGATATATGGATTAACTAGGTATAATAATAATTATAAAACTTGAAATTGACCATCTTAACTGCATATTGTATAAAAATGGTCTAAATAGGTACGCGTAATATGCTGTTATGCGTTTAAAGTATGCACTTTTACACATTGAAAATTACTTTTGTAAATTTATTTAATAATTAATGTTTATTTAGGTAGATAGGTATTTTTCAAATTACATAATATAAAATTATTATGGTATCGACGATCAATTTTTTGAAAATATATAGTAAATTATTATATACAATAATTACGTTATTCGGAGTTCAAAGTACGAATCCCAGATGAATTCATGGGACGATGATACAATATTTAAAATCCTCAAAAAACGTGTTTGTTTGTAATTTATTTACGAAGTTTTTAAGTAAAATTATTGATATTAGTATTCGACCTTGTATTTTTCGTATAAAATACGTGTTAAAATCGTGAAATATGTTTTAAAAATTAAAAAATATATGAATAATATTATAATTTATAAGTTAAAATATGCACTAAAAACTTTTGATACTTTGTTCGTAAAACCGTAAAATTAATATATTGCTTACGCCTAGTAATAGTAATCAATAACAAGCCAGAAAATACAAACTTCGAGCAGCCCTAATGACGGATAAAAAAATATATATATATATATATACAACTTTACTATATAGCACATTGTGCACAAAAGTTTTAACAATGGTAAGGAAAAATAGAAAAGTTAGAAAAAGGCTATCGCAGCAGCCGAGCCGATCTCTGCCCACACTGCTCTCGAACGGGTTCGATCTTGTTACACCGTGAAATGTTTCAAAATTAATTTCTATTACAATGGTATCAAAATTAAGCGTATCGAAAGTTGCGAGTCGGAAATTTCGACTGCGTTGTAGTATTATATATATTACACGCGTGTAATCACGTTTCCGCCATTAATTCTATATTATGATAAAGTGTTATGTACAAAGAAAACTACGTTACTGTTACGTAATTTTTTTGAATAGTAAAAAAAAAAATCAACGATCTTATAGAATATAATAATATATGCTCGATTCCCACGTGAAGTTCTAGACTAACATTTTGGTTTAGAACAGTATAATTATTTTGATTTCTTTTAATTTGTATTACGCGTTGCGTAACAATATTTTCGTTGAAAATATAAATATAATCATTTTGTTAATGATAAAATTTATGTTTTCATTTATAACCGTTTTCTTCCACATCAGCGGATACGACTGTGCATATTGTACGGCAAGATTGGAAGAAATTTTAAACCGACTTTTTAATACAATTTTTTGAATGGCTTTATTCGAGAGCATGCATAGCTCTTATTTGTATAGTCTCCGTCTTACAAGCATGTAGTAATATATTAAATTTACGTTCAGCAGTTCATATTCAGTTAGATTTAATATTATTAATTGGCCAATTAAATACAATTTAATGTTAACATCATCACGATCCGTGTTCTCTCCTTTTTTTCGCTATCATAACTTTATTGCAAGCAATGGTGTAACAATTTTCAATTTCTTATAGCTCGCTTTAAATTAAAATATCGCAAAAACCACAGTTGATTAATATTTTCGGCTTTAAATTTAATGATATTATGATTTAAACTACCTACCTAACGAATCTTTTAATGTTAATTGCAGCTGAACGTAAATTGTTTGTGCTACTTGCTTGTAGCGTAAGTCACGAGGCTATAAAAGAAAACTTGTAAAATTCCTTCCTCCACCATTCATAAAAAAAAAAAAAAATATTGAATTTAAAATTTTAATTACAAATGCGCGATTATGTATAATTAATTTGCAAAATATTGGTAATGCTTTTGAATCAATTGGACAAAGTCAAGGCGTTGCGTAAAGATGGTCTCCTAAATTGGTTTTCAGTTTATAATATTTTTACGATACACGTTTGCAAATATTCAAAAACCTATTTGAAAAATACTGGCACATTTTTCGAATCGATCGGAAAATATTATAGGGGGAAGAGCATTACACGTGTAGATCAACCAAGAGGAAAGCGTATATGGCGCGTGCGATATCCGAACTGAGGGACGAGTACCAGTAATAAAAAACTGTCGGAGAAAATATTATAATAATATGATATATTTTTATTATTATACCCTCTTATGAGTCCGGGAAAAGCTTTTATTATATTATATATTATAATCATAGGCGTGTTCAGACTTTGGTGGTCGAGAGGGCATAACAAATTTTTAAATTATGTGACCTATTTTTTTTTTTTTAGATAACCATGTTTCATGTAAAAACTCGCAATAATATAAGCATTTTTTGATTACAACTGAAAAGTATAACCACCAGCGTGTCAAAACAATTAGAATACATTTAAAATTAAAATAAAAACACATTGTACATACTAATCTAGTATCTAAATAAGAAATTTTTGATAACAATTAAGTATTTATAAATCCATTGTCCTTTCATATGGATTCAATACTTTAAAAGACTCAATGACATCGTCAAAGCTTATACTTCTTCTCAAATCTTGCTTGATACTGATGGTTAATAAACTTTTTAGGCCATCTCGATTAATGGTTAGAAAAATCACTGAATAACGAGCACATACAAAATCTAAACTACCACTAAGCAAAGCTTTAACTCTCTATGAACTAGGAAAGCATTAAAAATTATTTTTTTTCAATTTTTCTTGTAACACCAACAATTAATAATATGCGAACAGCAAAATATATCTTAAAAATGACAACGACGACGACAATTAATGTACCACGCGACGAGTATAACGTGATAACTGGTCCGTGACGGTAAATCGCATACACAGGTACACAAATATACGACGAATAATATATAACCTAGCCTAACACGGGTGTATTATAATAAATATCTATGACACATAGTGGTCTGAAATGTAAAATTCGTATACATGAAATCTAATTTAGAAAGTATGATAAATTTATAGTCAAACAATACATTTATAATAAAAGTTATCTTTTTATGATTATACTATTGGAATTTTGATAAAATACTATCATAGTCATTAATGAAATCGATTTATGACTGAAAATATGTAGAATGTAATCCGTATTAGTTCGTAATATCACTATTAATTTAGTTTGTGCTTAACTGCTATTGCAAGCGGATCAATTATTTTCAAAACTATTTGGAATTATGAAATGGATTCTTTATATGGAGATAAGTAATTATATAATAATGTAGACATTATTATTTAAACCTATATTTCTAGATGTGACATAATAATTAAAAACTAAGGTTTACTTATTATAGTAGTTATAACTAAAAAGTATCAAAAATAACACTAGCCTAACAATTTTTTTTTTAAAACCAACATATAAAATAATTAATTCTAATGACTTTTGTTTGCCTTTATTTGTTTATGTGATTTTGGATCTCATTTAAAGGTAGTTCCAGTAGCAATATAAAAATTAGAAATTTTTTATATGAAAATCTGTTTAATTTTTTACACTGAAAAGGCAATTTAAACCCACAAAATTTTGAATTAAGAACATTTTTCTTAAAAAAAAGTAGCAAAAAATATAATGGATATTAATGGACCTCAGAATACGAAGATCAAATTTCTGCATTGAATCAATCCTATGCAGTAGATTTAAATCGAAAATGGTCAATATGTAAAAATTATATTTTTATAAGTTATATTTATAATAATTGTACATGATGTAATATAGACTAATAAATAATTAATATTTTATTTTCATTATGAATTTTTACAAAAAAAAAAATAATTTTTTGTAAGCTAAATTTACATTTCAGACCACTGTGCGACAGCGACGACAATTGTTAGTAATTTATTGTACAATTTACCCACACCATTGAGTCGGCCATATGTAAATTCCACAGATTATGACCTTTTTAAACCTTTTTTTCATGTAAATTCTACCAGTACTTTTTTTACCTAAAAAACAAACGTAAACTTTACCAATTTTATTTTATAATTTTTATAAATTTTTTTTTTATTTTAATATTATTTAAGTACATTTATTTATGCACACAAATATATATTATAAATAAATAGATAAAGATACTATTATATATTTTTACACTAATTTAAAATAAATTGTAATTAACAATAATGAGCAGTAGTTAGTTTATAAAATAATATAATATACATACGTAATAGCATTGGCTATAGCAGTTATTATTTATTATATTATATTTCATAATTTAAACTAATTGTTTTCAAAACGGCGGAACACTTTTAATTTTCACACCACCGCTTTTCTTCAACAAACTTTAAAACCGTTTGTTTATACTTAAAGTTATTTAAACATAGTAAAACTTTGCTACATTCACTAACTATTTCATTCAATCTTGAAATCAACAAATGACCTAAATATGCTTAATGTTTAATACTTTGTGGAACGCGTTCGTATTGTGAACGATGTAATATTAATTATCAGTCAGTGTAACAATGTCATTTAATAAGTCGACAGTGCAGCTATTCTAAAAATAGTTGTAATCGGTGGAATTTACATGTAATAAACCCAACCCTAAAATCGACTTCCTATAAATCGGTGGAATTTACAATCGCCCGTTGAGTCGTATCGACGGTGACTGTTGTTGTGACGGTGACAATATAACACCGTAAAAGTACGCCTACATATCCACATAATAAAACATATACAGCCGAGACACGCGAATTTTCCGATCGATCGCGCGCACTTACACACACACACAATACAAATGACTGTGTGCCTACGACCGAACACGGGAAATACGGTTCACGTGGTCCGCTCGCGACTCTCCGAGTTTCCACGCCTGCACACTTTTACTCGGAACACAAACGCTAAAACTACAACAGCCATCGCGTATTATACAACATTTTTTTTAATGTTCATTGAAACGACCTCAAGGTCTTCGTCAATGCTTATCACAAGTAGGTAGTAGGGAGATCATGTGATATATTTATTTATGTATATGGACTATATGCGTGATACACTACCCTTCTTCTCGAAGAGGAGACATGTGCGGTCTTCACTCTCAGTGGAGTGGGGGACCTATTTGGAAACCGGATGACGCAATCGGACGACAACACTGGAAAATGATGATTGCGTAGAATCACACAAATTTTTTGCACTTTGCTATGAATCGAACCGATGACTGTGTGAATCGCAGTCAACTGCGCTACTCCGGCCCCGATTATACAACATTTGGCGATTTTCTTGTCGCGCGAATGACACCGCCGCCGCCGCCTTCGATATATAACTGCTGCAATAGAGCAGCTCAGAAGTAGTTGTCGGATTAAACAAAACAAAAAAAAAACGTACACAGCAATTTATATCGCAATATCGCTGAAAAAAATGTCCAAAATTGCACTGTACGGGATTGTCCCCAGCGACTTTTTTTTTCTGATGTTTTGACAGATAGATTAATTGTTATTGTAGTACGAATATATATATATAAAGGCACATATCAAAATATCAAAATATTGAATCTGACGATGTATCCCATATTTTGAGTTTAAAACACAATGTTTTAATTGCATACATTATACAACCAGTGGCACCCAAGATATATTTCTAGGCGTAGCAAGACATAATTTCACTCCTCCCCCCCCCCCAAAAAAAAAAAAAAAATTAAAAATATAATGGTTAATTTTTGGTTATATTAATTTTTTATATATATATATATATATATATATATATATATATATATATATATAGTATATATCAAGGAATAGATATCATCAGAGTTGGGAGTGGTTTAAGCTATTTAAAAATGTGACTAAGTGACTGAATTTAATCTTAACGTGGTCAAAAGTGACCCATACAAGTATTTTTTCAAATAACTTACTGTTATTAAATATATTTCTTTAAATATTGTTTTCTCTTTATTTTCAAACTGTAGCGACTGTTATACCTATAATCATAGGTTTGGGCGCAGTTGTATACAACTTATGATGAATACCTATTATAACCTTATAAACTATATTTGAACATAATATAATAAGAATACATGGATTTTAAGATTGATATTTGTATGCTCACAACGAGGAACAAAAAATAATAATAATTATAGTGTAACCCGACTCGATCGATTTGTTTTTGAAAACCTAAAAGTTGTTTCGGATGGAAAACAATAAACGCACGTCACGTCAAAATAAAAGAAAAAAAACCACTCTGCAGTAACCAACCTATACACATATACCTGCAAGGGGAGAAGATATTTCTACCATAACTGAAGTCGATATATTATGTCCGATGAGTTGGGCGAAAGCAACAACGCCCAGGACGACATACGCCGTTGGATTCAATATGATGTATGTATAATAATTTGATTTGGCGTGTGCGCGCGCGATCGGATATTCCTCAATGTTTTGCACAAACATACAAAGTAATTTATTTTCACAGCTACATACATTTTACGAGTGAATATTTGTGCTTTTTTAAAAAAAAAAAATCATGTTCCCAGTTTAAAGTAGGTACTTACCCAGGCACGTTGATGAGAATACACAATTGGGATGGAATAATTATTGCCAACATTTTTCTTGAGTGGCTAACATTTACCCCCCCTCCCCCTCCCTAATAATAATTACGTAATTACTATATAATACAATTTTAGATTCTGAGCGTAGCGATAAAGCTATTTATTTGTACTCAAATTTGAGATACTAAAGATGTATACTTAAATATTTTCAATATGCTGTAATATATCTGTTAATATTCAGCTTGTTTTGTTCATATTCGTATTCATCGTCTTAACATAAAACGGCATTAAACAAAATTATGTAATAATAACAATTATCATTAGATAATTGGTAAGAATTTTAAAATATTGTTTAACTTTTTTTGCTTTAACTAAATTAATTGAGCCTTAGGTATTTTTACAATATAATAGGATGGTCGATGGGTAATATATTTTGTGTGGCCGGGCCATCCTAGGCCACCCCTTAGTTACGTGCCTGTACGTACCTAAATTTATAACACTACATTTTTGCAAAAAATATAATTTTTATTATCGTAATTACTCAAGTTTTTCAGTTTTTAATTAAGTTTTCTGCTTTTAAAATTTAAAATACGGGTTGTCATTAAAAAATTATTTATATATATTTTTTAAACCGTAGCGTGATGAATATTTGATACTATACTAGGAGATAATTTTATAATATTTTTTTTTAATTTTTAAAATTTAATACACCCAACCGTTTACTTGGAAAATGAACGTAGCCAATAACTATAACATGATCACTACGTATACGATGTCGTTCTACGTTTTGTTTGTTGGTAGGGTAGGAAGGGGGCACTGAAATCGGTCACACCCCGCACGGGTCGGATTGCGCAACACTCGTCGCACCAATATCAACAATAGTCAATAAAAGTACGTAATATATTGTCTCCAAAACCAGTGTAAAGGAAAGGGCTAGAAATAATAACGAACAAATTGACAACAATGACGCGTATCGACACGTCGCGTCCATAATATTATACGTTGGCAGCATCTTAGCCATAACCGAAATCGCTTCAAACGCACACGTATAACCGATTAAGCTATGTGCGTAAACTATTTATTATTATTATTATTATTATTATTATTACACGTATATTATATAGGTATCTATACGAGTGTGGCAGAAATTCTGTTGCGTAATATTATTATAATATGGAAAATATAGCGAGAGACATGAAATAGCAAAAAACAGTCGGGCGACGAGCGCTGTCGCCTGGTTCGTCTACATAACATGTATCGTTTTAATAGATTATTATTTGTGCAAACCATGCGGACAATAAGGGATGTGACCTAAGGTGTATTTATAGGATGAGTGTGGTGATAGGTGATTGCTCAGGATGACAATTTAGTAGGGACGCACTTTTCTTTGCGATGGTTCGGATTTGCATATTTTATAGTTATTATAATTTATCTTTTTTGGTATCACAATGCTAAATTATCACAAAAGTGTTATAAATTGATAATTTATCTATTTTGTATCCCCGTTTAAATAAATACAATTAATTAATTGTTTTATACAGTCCAATTGGCTAATCCTCATCGCTTCGTACTAGTTAATCTGGACATTGGATATATACTACAAAATAATCCCACGGGGCCCGGTCGAAATAAAAAAATGTCAATATCTAAAAAATTCAAGCTTTTTAATTAAGTTGTTAACGTACTTTGCTAAAACGCCTTGGTATGTAACTCATAAACTATACTTCACGATAATCTCCTAAAAAAACCTGTCAACGAAACGACTATAACTTCTCACAAAAGGTTCCATTGCGAACAACAATCAAACACCAATATGATGGTCTCTCAATTAGCTTTCATACAACTTCTAGACAATTCGACTATAGACGTCTCAAATGTAGTTAGTGCAGAGATCTATTTAGTTTTAGCGGGTAAAACTAAAATGTAAATAACTTAACCGTGTGGATAAAGGCGAATCGTCTGCTACTTACAATATGTAGTGGTTTTACAGCAGTATTTTTATCATTACACTCAAATAATTTATTTATCGTAAAAAAAAGTAATTACTATTATAACCAAAGACCAAGAACATAATGTATTATAATTATACAATAATGTACAGCTCATGGAATATTCGTGTGGTGTGTAATTTCGTTGTTGCTAATTCCACGTGCATAAACCTCCTACAGGGCAGCGTCGATCTGGTTTATAATTTGGTCCTTGGCATAGTAATTTTTGATGGGTCCCGAATCCCCATACAAAATTGAAAAAAAAATTAACTGACATTTGTTTGCAATAAAATAATTTTATTTTTAATTAAAAAATAATTTATTATTTTAAAATTATTTGTAATATTATAATTGTTTAAAAAATAAAAATTATAACCAGCAAGTTTTACATTTTTACAATTTGTACATATGAAATAGAAAACAAATTCTATAAACATAAATTAAATAAATTATTACAAAAATAGTATTTTTTTAAATGTATTGCTGGAAAGTAAGAGATTCTAACATATTAAGTATATTAATTTCATCTTTGTTATAAAGTTGAATGCTGGTTTTATCAACAAACAACGAAGTAAATGATCTATCTATAGAGATTGATGGCTTATCGGAGATCAAAATTTAGTTTTTCAAATATTCGTTGACGCTTAACTTGTGTGCACAAAATACACAAGAACCTAATTGAATTGTACGCACAATGTGTTGGATAAACCAGACGTTGTGGTTAATTCAAAAATAATTTTAAAAGTCCCACGTTGAAGTAGCGTTACTGGACGCCCCCTTCACTCAAGACGTCAAGCCCTGTACACTTGCTATTACTATTACTTATTGTATTGATTATACAGATTGTATATATTCGTTTTAATAAAAATAAAAAAAAAAAAAGTCCCACACACGACTCCCGTTGATTTAATTATACATTTTTCATTTAGCAATGGGCTCTCAATAATAAAAATATATCATTGGGCCAGACCGACACTGATCGCCTGGGACTCAATCTCTATCCATTCTATACTGCTCGACGGCGTGAACACAATCCGTATAAATTATAACAATAATAATAATAATACATAATATTGTATCGTTTTGTTATTGTTCTCGCGTTCGACGACATGACGCGGTGGTCACCGACAATGAAAACGATTGTAGTCAAAACGACACACAATATTATTATATACATAACATAATGTAATAATAATATTATCAATGCATGCGTACTATACAATATAATATACATAATAAATGAATTGATCAGCGTGCGCGTGGCGCCAGGGAAATTCGCACGACCATGTGCGTTACGCGATATTATTGATTTACAAAGCGAAATGTCGACGACGCCTCCACCACCGTGTCCGCCAGCCACCGCAGCCGCTCGTCGAAGAGTTAAGAAATATTTTTCCTCTCAAATCTACCTCCACTGAGCGTGTTCTGTTGACCGGGGTTTATATATTTACAGGTGTCGTAAATTTAAAGTCTCGGGTAATTGGCTTTTTTATTTTAGTCGCGCGCATTAAAGGCTAAATTATAAATTATAATTTGGTACGACGTGAAAAAATTATATCAAATTAAACTTTTATTTTTTATGTTATGACTCGTTTATAGATTAATTTTTTGTAAATTGTATTCACTGTATACAGTAGAGTGAGTAATTTTTCTTACATTTTAGGTTTCAAAGAAAAATATTGTTTGAAACTTACCTCAAGTATTCTGTTTCGTACTTTTAAGAAATTAAAAATAAACACACGTCGTGATTTAAAATATATCAACAGCTGATTAACCAAAAAAACATATTATTATAAGTAAGACTGGGATTTCGATGCACTTTGCATTGTTTCTGAAGCTACGCGATGATCGTTTTATAACATATAACATATCTTTATTACTTTTGTGGTATAAAGGTACACATTAGATAATTTGGCTCTTGATATAATTTTATTAATACACGCTGCTCGCGTACATAGTCATGTTGGCTACCCCTGTCATATACGTTTTATGTATTTTTGAATAACTTTTTATTTTGCATTTTTTGACGATTTTAAATTTTAAGATTATTTTCTTCATTTTTAGGGCATTTTTAGAGTTTTTAAATCCAAAACTTGGATTTGAAATTGTATTTTAAGATTTTTGTATGGTTTTTATGTAAATTTAACAAAATATAAAGTAGGTTCTGGTATTATATTATTAAAAATAATTTTAAACTGTATGAAAATAATTATTTATTCAGATTAAAGAAGTCCAAAATGATCAGTTTTGCCTGTAAAACTCGTTTACTGTCTTTTAAAATTTATATAATAATTTATCAATTATCATTTACACCAAAATTATTAAAAACAAAAAATATTTTGGCGCATCTTTTTATTGAATTTTTTAGAATTTTTAGAGCATAAAAGTATTTTTTTAGGGCATTTAAGTCCCAGCCCTAATTATAAGAATAAAAAAAAAAGAAGGAAATGTATAAAATGTTAGAATTGTTCGTGTACCTTGGAATTTCAAAAAATCAATATCTATTGTTTTAAAATAATAAGCGCTTAAAATATTTGTTATTTTTATTGATTATCGTCCAAATGAAACAACTGTATAAACTAATAACAAAGATATTTTTTTAATTTGTATACCATACGTATGTGTAGTGAAGTCTACCGACGTTAGAATGCGCGTAAATAGTACCAAAGAAACTTTATGAAAATTGAATTAAACAAGATTTTAACGTGAGTGGAAAACAAAATATCTTTCAAGACTTAAATAACAGAATTAAAGTGTACATAAAGAATATTAATACATATATATAATATGGCACAAGATTTTGAAGGTGTTACTTGTAATATATATATAAGAGTCACGAGAACTAGTGTAAAAACATGATTAATCGAAAAACGCCGGTAGCCGTAGACATTTTAAGTAAAAACGACCTATTTTCGGAAAGAGGTACTTAAATATTATATTATAGTACGCAAGATACTGTATACAAACAAACGTAAACAAATTAAAAAAGTAAAAAATATATATAATAGTAAAATTTGTACATTTATAAGTTATTATATTTTTAAATTTTAATTTGTTACTGTTTGTCCAATTTATAATCTGAAACATCTGAACAATATTGGATTAACGTCAGTTTTTAAGCATTTGTTGAATTGGTTTTCGTTAGTTTGTGCTTACATCATGTCCAAAATAAAGAATTGTCAAATCATAAAAGCAATTATTGTAATTGTGTTGTGTTCATATTCTTCATAAGGGTTTATATTATATATTTCAACTGATGTAAAACGGAAAATAATAAAAAAACTAATTTTAACACAACCTCTCATCGGAGAGTCGGGTTAGGAGTATAGTTAGTAATAATATTTCGTAGGAAAATCGGAATATAACTGATTGTCATCGTAGCAATTAATACTTTTTCTTATTTGGTCAATATTATATTAATATTTGTTTGCATATAAAACTTTTATATATGTTTTTACTATAATTTTTTTCTTCATAGCGTTTTATTCATCGCTGTTATAAACTCGTCTTAAAATGTGACAAAATATTAACCAAACAATTATGTATCTCCCTATTTATAATCTTATATATTATTATTAAAACGTGAGGTGATTTGCTATAATTTAAAAATATAGATTATTATTTTAACAATAAAAAAGTGAACATGATTAATGATGTTTAAGTCGTTATTTGTAACGTAATTTATGAACGATAAGTATGGAACAGTACTTACCAGTATACGAAAGTCAATCGCATAAAGTAAAGTATTGCAGACGTATAAATCATGTTTTATACATTACTTAAACAATAATTATTGTGAAAAAAATTATTAAAAATAATTATAATAATTATTTAAAAATTATTATTGAATGAAAATAATTAAAATTGAAAATATGGATGTTTGATCACTATTACTTATACAGTATCTCTCGATTACCAAAAACCATAATTTTCATACATTTCAAATACCTACTCACTTGATGAACTGCGTCTTTTTTCTAGTCAGTGTGTGTGTAATGCTAAGTTTTACGACCAAAAGAATTTTCGCAGACTCGACACGGGTAGTGGTTATTTAGCTTTATATAGGTCTCAGCGATGCCAAAACAATACTCCTTATTAGTTATTAAATAACTATTTTCGTTTGCCATTTACAACAGGGATTGGTACCTTTTGGCTTTTACGGTCCCGGCACTTAATTATTTAATGAATTCTGTTTCTGGTTTATGATTTTTTTTTTATTTAAACGTTCAGGTTCCGCTTTTGGTTCCAGTTTTTGGAAAAAGTTTTTAAAAAAATAACCAGCTCTAAACAATAATAATAGTTTATCAAAGTATTTTTTTAATATATAGCCGATAAATCGAGCATAATCCACGTGGGGAAAATAATATATTTAATCACAGTAAAACTGGTATAATTGTTTGAAGATATGTTTTCCGGTTCCGGTTCCGGTTATTTGAAAATATTTAAATGCTGTTAATATTTTAAGGGTTTTAGGGTTCCAGAACTGATTCTTTTCGATTCAGTTCCAGTCCCTAATTCACAATAATTAATACATACATATTATATATGTGTTATAATTTTTGTTTTCTATAAATTAAATTTTCATTTGAATTTATCATAGTAAGTAATTGCCTTTTAACAGTGTAAAATAAACAAGTTTAATTCAAATAATACATTTAATTATATTTTGTGGTTGAATTTTGACCACTTGTGAAATATAATAATTTAAAAAAGCATATTCATTATCAACACTCATTGTAACTTACTCTATGAAAATAACATATATTATATCTATACATAAATAGAAATAATGAGAAGCAATATCAATATGAAAATTATGAAAATTTAAATTACAAATATTATTCTTGACACCGATATAATACAAAAGAAACGATTGGTTTTTAATCATAATTGAATTATCACACTTTTCAACAGTAACCTAGCATAATTAACCAATTGCTGTACTCTATAAGATATGACACATAAGTGAATGTGATGTATTTTTTAAGTGGTTTGTTCTATTGATTATTGTTTGTACGATAGATATTATATAATAAATATAATATAATTCCGAATTGTTATAGCTCAATGGAATTGGGCAATGTAATAAATCTATTTAATGATAGAAAGAAAAAAAATGTTCTATTTTCATTGAACAGTTTGAACTGATCTAAAGTAATTGCTTCTTGCCTCCTGTTACCATGCCTAAATTTATTTAGACCGAATCCATACTCTATCGCGTCACGTCGACTTTAACTAAGTTAACAACTGCTCAAACAACACATTTTTTCTCAGACGTCGACGTCAGAACTTTATTTTATTCACATTAATTGTGTTAGGTATACCTCATACACGTATAGTTTTGTTAATATTAGATTTTTCAACCTTGGTCTTTAGAATGCATGGTGGTTCGGGGTGGCTGAAAAGACTGCAGTTCTCTCGAAATATCTGGGACTATTTTAAAAATATGATTATTTTATAATTATAAACGTTGGTGTTCCAGTATTTTTTTTTTTTTTTATGAATTATACTTATATTAGTTAAATATTATGCATATTTCTCAACTGGTTCAACAAGTATAACATGACTATAATATATTTAATTTATTGGTAACGTATGATAAATATTTTGCAATAATAAAAAGTGTTAATGATATTGTGTATTCGTGTAACATAATTTTCGGGTAATATTATTGTTCGCTAATTATATTATTAAGTTTAATAACCTGGTAATTAGTAAAATACAAAATGCATAAACTTTATATTTTTAAATATATAAAAAAAATTTGTTTTTATTCTTTTTTGTCAAATATTATACTTCCATTGTAATTTTTTTTTTATCATTATATTAATATATATATATATATATATTAATATATTTTTTTACACTTATATTTCTTATATTTTTAAAAAATATTTCGTTACTTATAGTATAGATAGTATTAGATATACAAATATGAATTATGTTCATCAAAGCCTTCTATGAAATAAAACTTTGAATACTCTTATATAATCACTATTATTTATATCATTATATCTTCATATTTATTTCATTATTCTATATTTACACTAAAATTTTATTTATTTGTAATTTTAGTATTGGATGATTTTATTTTCAATTTATCAATATTAATTTTAAATTCAAACACTATTCATTTTTTATCACATTTCAATTAGATATGGAACTATAGAGCTATTTTAATTGGTATAGCTCATATGCGTTCGATATAACTATTGAGTATTTTTAACTTAAAGCTTACGCTTGAATAATACCTACTGCAAGAAAATATGTTATGTATTTTAGTCACTATGTTATATTTATATTTTATATATTTAAAATTAATATGAAATAAACAGTAACGTTTTAAGTAAACTTAGATTATTTATTGATATAATTGAAACAGCAATACAATAAAAATTAGATACTTGTACGTTATACTTGTATAGTCGTATAATATATATTCTGTTTGTGTAATTATGTTTACAATTTTAAACTATGAATCGGAAAAAATAATTTATACTAAACACATTATTTTATTATGTCATAAGGTTGCCAATTTTATCCCATCGACAATCACTTCAGATTTATCAGGTTATTGGAAACCACACCAGTTGGTTCTGAGGTAATGCAGATCGAAGTGCATCCAAGGAGAAACCTCAGTTTGCAACCAATTGATAATGTAAGCATTGCATATAGTAATCGCCAAAATACAAACAACGTAAAGACTAACATTATTTGTATTAAATATTTTTTTCAACAGCATGATGACGTGGCATTTTTTAAATTCCGTACAATTAATCGGACAACGATTTCATTAAGATTAGCTCGATCACTAGATGATTTAGTTGACCGACCAAACCCCATCGAATTACTAAAAGTCAAATTAGTGTGTGGAGTTGAAGATGTTTCAGTAATTATTGTTTTCTCGTTAATTATAGAAGTTACATTTATCGTACATGTAACATTAGTTTTAGGATTTATGAAAATATTTCTATATTATTTTTTATTTCTATATAGTATTTGGTACATTAGTTAAAGACATTTTAGTATTTGATTATTAAACACAATAATATTTTTAATTAATGGTTTGATAATTCGTCTGCAGATTAGCTCATCAATTGTCATTACTACATTCGTAGACGATGTAAATGATAACAATCCCTACTTCGTGAACGCACCATACAGTGCCGACATTTCCGAATCCACATCTGTCGGTAATTATGTGTTTTTTTATAAAAAAATGTTAATTATTTACGATTACGATAACAATAATATTGTGATTATGAGCACTTACTACTATTTTACTACAGGGACAACTGTTGTACGAGGAATAAAGGCATTAGACGCCGACAAGCCGTCCACACCGAACTCAGATATACGATATTTAATCGCTGCTTCGAAGTCTCAAGCTAAGTTTTCGTTGGTAATGGACGCAAATGGTTCCGCAGCGGTGGTACTGAAAGAAGCACTCAACTTCGATGGTGGAGACATACAATTCTCGTTGGAAGTATATGCCAAAGACGAGGGATCTCCGTCTAGGAATGTCAGTACGATAGTTAACGTGAGGGTGAAACGTGATGAATCCAGAGTGCTGAAATTTACGAGTGAAGTGTATCACAGTCAATTTAAGGAGCATTTTCCAATATTGGTGAGTATTTGTAAAATATATTTTTAAAAGTAGATAATTTTTGTTGTTGTTTTTAAAATGTATTAAAAAAAAATAACTTTAACATATAGGGAAAACGAATACTCCAAGAAATTCCATTCAATCCACCGATTCACGCATTTTACGAAAACAATGCTCTCAATGCTTCGATCAGGTATTCTTTGACGTCGCCGGACTTCGAAGACGACGTATTTCACATAGATCAGTTATCTGGCAAGATATTCCTCGACAAGGAAATCGACGCAGACCTACTCCCATCAAATATATTTTTGCTTAAAGTAAGTTCGCAGTTGTTTTTATAATATTGTTGAATTTTGCTCACATAATACTATTATTATAATTTATGTTCAATAATCAAATGGCAAACAATAAAACTATGTTATTATTAATCACTTTGATAAATCGTCTGATTTGAAAACGTGCGTAGATCCAAGCGACCGATATGAACAACCCTTTTAAAAATGCAATGGCCGAAGTGGAAGTGGAAGCGATTGACGTTAATGATAATCAACCAGTGTTTGAAGTCGATTCGTACAATGTCAGTGTACACGAAAACATCCCAAACGGCTATAACGTGCTAAGGGTAATTGCGACAGATCTAGATCAAGGAGACAATGGCGAATTTGTTTATCATTTGGTGGACCCAAGTCAGGCATTCACTATTGACGGCAAGACTGGTTGGATAACGGTGCGAAACCATACGAAGTTGGACCGAGAGCAAAAGTCTAGTTTCTCTTTACGAGTTTACGCCCGGGAGAAAATACCGTTCGTAATGCAACAAAAGGAAACCGGGCAAGTACTTAGTGACATAAACGCATAGGTGGTGATCGGAGAGGGGCGGCTTAAGGGGCTCCCCCTCCACCAAACAGAGATCTTTTAAGTTGTATGGAATTAAAACCTTCCCACTCACATTGATGTTAAAAATATTAGTCCCCCCTGAAATTTTACTGGATTTCCGCCTATGTAGAAACAAAATGCAAACCGGCCTATTATAGGATATTATGGTAATAAATTAGTAAATAATATTATATTTACTCTTGTTTTCAGGGACGCGTTCGTAAGTGTTGAAATAACCTTGCTCGACGTCAACGACAACAGTCCGACATTTGTACCGAATAACCAGTATGCTTTCAAGACAAGAGTCGATAGCACAATAGGAGCAACGATTGGAAAGGTATATAATAATATACACTATCATAGTGGTCGGCCTTAAATTATAATACGCTTACATTTCTATTCCAAAAATATTTTTAAAACAATGTTTGTTATATTGAATGTTTTATAAATAAATAATACCGTTGTATTTTTTTTAACAGGTTGAAGCTGTAGACCCGGACGACGGAGATAACGGACGTGTGGTTTACAGAATATCGTATTCACCGAACAACGAATCGGAACTTTTCGCTATCAACTCTGACACTGGTGAAGTTTTTGCTAATGAAACACCGATAAATCCGGGCAAACATACAATAATCGTGAACGCATCTGACCAACCAATCGATCCAAAAGAAATGAAATATTCTTTAGCTGTCGTTACAATCACTATTATTTCAGAAGGTAACCCATTCACATCAAAATTGACATTTTTATTTTTTATTTTTAATACATTTTTTATAACTTATAGAAGTGATCAATCCTGATTTTATTAACGCTCCGTACGAATTTTGGGTTGGAAGTGACGTGCCCGTCGGCACGAGCGTAGGTCAAGTCCGAATAGTATCAGAAAACCCAAGTATCGATTACGATTTACTTCACACCTATCAAGAAGGAGGTAAGTGTATACAAGTGAAAATCACCATACCTACCTATAATATGTGCATTGTTTTTTTATCTAACTTCTTAAACTTTTAGTACCGTTTGCCGTGGAAGAGAAAACTGGAACGATATCGGTCGTTGAGGTGATTTCGAATTTCGATCGAACCGATTATGAATTTGAAGCGGTTGCAACAAATAATCGAAATTTGATTATTTCGACAAATGTCACTATTCATATAGTTTATTCGGATTCTAGCCAAACGTTAACAAAGTAACGTATAGTTTAAATCTACAAATTAATATAAATTATGATGTATATAATTATTTGTATACATTTAAATTGTTTATAGAACCGTAGATCCAATAAGTCTAGTGTTTCGAGTTCGTGAGAATCTCCCGGGTGTTGCTATCGGAAGATTATGGAATGTTGATTTCTCAAACTCATCAACCATGTCTAAGCCTAATTTTATAGTTGCCGACCCGGATGACGGAGAGTTATTTACCGTATCCGAGGATGGCGTTTTATACACAAAATCTGGCTTAGATAGAGAAACCAAAGAAAGTTTCAAGTTGACGGTCATTGCGGATCGGAAAACAAAAACTGGTATCCACCATGCGACAATTTTCCAGATACGTATTATAGTCGATGACGAAAACGATAATGCACCCGAATTTCAAAAAACTCATTATGAAGGTTCAGTGTTAGAAAATTGTAACGTCGGTACACTCGTCGAATTAAATGCACCTGTTAGAACAATCGATCGAGACATGGGACCTAACGCTATATTTTCATTGACACTAAATGGAGAAGGTAAATCTTTTTCTTATGTTTATATGCTTTGTTTTTTTCAAAAACTGATAAATTGCTTAAAATGTTGTTTGATGAAAGTTTTTCTTGAAAGTAGTTACATTCATATCTAACTATACATAAGTAATTTTTAATGATTTAAACATTTTAAATTTAGTTTATTATTGGCATATTCTTAGAGGGGTTATCAAAATTGAAAAATAAAATAAATTTCGCTAATTTATAAAATGCAATTAATTAATATATGTCGTATATTATTTAATTTATAAAATGTTATATTATACAAAAATAAAATATTATAATTACTAATAAATTGTTATCAAAATAATAAAAAAAAATTGTTATCAGTTTATTGGTACACACATATACTATATTGTACATGGTTAAATAACTATTAAAGTACAATCATATTACCCAGTATAAATTTTATGAAAAATGAAGTTTTTCACTTATATTAATTTTTTTGACAATTCGTTAATCGTTGATAGAAACATGATAGGTATTAAAAATCAAAAAAATATCATAGTAAGTGTAGTTTATATCATACATTTAGAGTTCATTTTTATTTTAGGTAGTGAAATGTTTACTATCGATAAAGAATCTGGAGACGTAATTGTTTCGGAACCTATGATTGATAGAGAAGTTAAGGATACGTATAGTCTTAAGATCGTTGCCACAGATCGAGGAAATTTGTCATCGGAAGCTTATCTTACAATACGCGTAACCGATATAAACGACAACGTTCCCGTTTTTAAACGCATAACAGTATACACCAAAGACAAACTGAGAGTCGCAGCCAGTATCAAATCAAATATTTCAGTTTTACTGGGTGACTATTTGATACCACATCGATTAGAAAACGCTACTACGACCGCCGTCGTATGGCTCTCCGAAACAATACAACCTGGTACGCCAATATTGGCAGTGAACGCCGAAGATGCTGATTCCATTGGATCAACCATCACGTATAAGTTGGTGAAAAGTGGCATGGAGTTCGCTATTCATCCGATTTCAGGTCAGCTGTCCGTGGTTGGTCAGTTGAAAATCGGCGAACAAGAATTAAACATCACCGCGGAAGACGAAGGCGGTTTGACGACTTGGATATTGATGATCGTATTCGTCGAAGAGGATATTTTGTTCGAAAAAAAGTGAGTGTCAATAGTATTGTACAATGTATATCAAAAAAATATTATAAGATTTTTGTCTGCGTGATATTGTTATTTTACTGTTTTTTTTTTTACATATTTAGATTGTATGAATTTTGGGTACCCGAAGGTACGTATAAACAACATGAAATCGGTTGCATTACTACGGAAGAAACTTCGGTTGTATACTCGTTAACCAAAAAAAGTTATCGAAATCCTACGTTCGTTATGACTGATGTCGGATGTTTGTTGGTGTCCGGTGATCTAGACAGGGAAACTAGAGAATCGTTTGACCTACGATTGACGGGAAAAAGAAAATCCGGCGGAACTCCATCGACGGTGGATATTGTTGTCAAACTGTTGGATGTAAACGACAACGCGCCACAGTTTCGAAATCATCATCGGGTACGAAAGTTGTCCGCCGACGAAATTGGATTGAAAGGATTTGAAGGAGATCTCACGGTACCCGTTTATGAAGCAACGTTAGCTGAAGCCAGTACGGTAGGAACCATGATCACGAGAATCGTGGCCGAAGACCCCGATGGACCTGAGGACGGAAATTCTATAGTTACCTACAGTCTATTCGGACCGGGTTCAGGGTTTTTCGATATAGATCACGTAACTGGAGTGGTTACATCAAAAATTCCACTGCAAGGAGGTATTTACAATGTTACCGTGGTCGCATCGGATTCAGGTTTCTCTAGGAAAGATAACGCCGCGTTATTGATCGTCAGCGTTGCCGACAAAAACTCAGGAGTCGAAGAACCGTTGCTTGAACTTCGTTATTTCGAAGTGGAAGTCGAAGAAAACTGTTTGGTGCCGTTAGAAATTCTCAAACTTAACGTGACATCACGGTTTAGACGGTCCGCTTCGTCCATAAGTTATTCAATAATCCCCTCAGAAAACAGCGAGCATTTCGAGTAAGTCAGCGTTGCGTGTCAAATTATTATTAAATATAGTAGTAAACATAAAATTTAATTTTCTTAATAGGATTGATTCAAAAAATGGCAATGTTTATCTTATCGAAAGTCCTGATCGAGAGTCTACTCCGACTCTCATGGTAATGGTTCGTGTTGAAGTGACGGGGAGAAAAGGGAAATCCATTTATATAGTGCACCCGATCGCACACGACATAGGTATGAGATTTTAGTATATTGAAATTATTGCATTTGTAATTAAATTATAAAACAAAATGGCGTTTTATTGGTTTAGCTCTGAACGAAGCTCGAATCGTGCTCAGAATAATCGATCAAAATGATAACTCTCCCATTTTCACGAACGAAAGTATGCCAGTGATCGCCGCTGTGTCACCGTTGACAGGTTATGGAACTCCGATAGCAACAGTTCAAGTATGTTTAATATCTTTATTGATAAATAAAATGAAATTATTATTTTGAACATAACTGAATGATGCGTATACGAATTCAGGCGGTAGACCCAGATCTGGACATCAACTCGGACATAAGGTATACAATAGTCGGAGATCCCGTTGAAAAAAGATATTTTAATGTTGACGAGCACACGGGTCTAATACGAACGGTCGGAGGTTTCAATCAACTTCTGAATAATACCGTTTTTGGATTTGATATACGAGCAACCGATAAAGCCGGCGCACCCAACGGGAGATCGGCGATTACAAATGTCTTTGTAGGTTTTAAATGTTAACAAAATTGTCTATTATAAATTTTTGGAATAACATACTTATGTTTTTAAACGAGAAAGGTTTACATTTTGGACGATCACAAAATAATAACATTGGCGTTGGGAAAACAACCGTCAGTCGTTGAGAAAAATACAGATGTCATAATGAGTTCAATGACTAATATCACTGGATGTATGGTTAAAATATGGAGAATAGATTCAAATATTAATAATATGTAAGTTTTAACTACCTACTTAGAAGCATAATGGATTATCACTTTGTCAGTTAATAAAAAATTAAAAAGTTAAAATATATTAGAGGGAAGGTAATGATATAATACCGGTTTTGTTAATTTTAATCGTTAAAAATAGATCATTTTGAATAAATATTGACTTTTAATACATCGACATTTTACTATCAGAATGCAAATAATTGTACAAAATAAATAATAAATATGTATTTTTGTATTAATCGAGAGGGCCCTAATTTTAAATCGTGAACACGCACATAAAAGAAAAAATCTAGGCACATACATTTTAAAATACCCATCGAATAATATTGTTGTACTTAAATATTTACGAATTCACATATTTTAATTTCAGGACTGATATTCAACTTTATGCTGTGGATCCTATTACAAACGCATTGGCAGATAGCGATTTATTAATGAAGTAAGTACATTGTATATTTTAAAATACCAACACACGCCTACTTTTGTGTTTAATTGTGTTTATTTATATTATCTAGTTTGATGTTGGATCACCAAGATGAAATCAATCACGAATTAAAGTCACTACAATTCATTGGATTTTCTCGCTTACCAAAAAGCCACAACGACGTAGTGGTGGAAAACTCATTAAGCCTTTATACGACGTTTGAACTATTAACGGTTTTGTTCGGATTCATCATATTCATGGGAGCCATAACAGGCGTCACGTGCGTGTGCACGGGACGTAAAAGGTACGCATAATGAGTACAAAATAGAACACTTGTGAGACGTACTTTTTGTCGGGAGTGAATGTTATAATATTTATCATTGTATATACACTCGCAGGGAGAAAAACAAGACGATTACTTCGTACGGAAATTTTGGTTTCCACGAGAGGTCTCCGTTCACTCTGAGCAACGGAAGTCTGGCGAGGCTGTCGACCTGCGAACCCAGGTCGCTACAAAACCCCACGTCGTTTATGGAGGGTTCGCTTTTGTACGGAGGTGCAGTCACCAACCCCAAACACCTGCGGAGGGGTCTGCGATGTAATCAGTCGAGGTCGATCATACCCGTCGAACCTCCTATCACTCACTCGAGGCCTCAGTGCGGCACCAGGAGCGATCACCACGATCATTTGCAAAACGATTGTTGTTCGTGTAGCAGCGCCACCGGGAGCACGGGCACTGCCAGTTTGACCGAGTCGTTTGTCATGAAGTAAGCACGTCCTGCAATATCCTATAATTAATATCGTACTGCGTGGTTAAGGGGGTACCTGTTGTACGATATCGCGGTCGGAGGTGGTATTTATTTCACGGTATCATTATTGTGTTCGACAGGTCTAGTGACAATTTCGAAGACTCGTTGCGTTCGGTCGACAGACCCAACAATAACAGCAACTGTCAGAGACATCACCGGTGTTGCAACGAAGACGATCCGAATAAAACCCAAACGAATAATACTAATGTTAAGGTCTGCAAATGTCCGTTGGCGCTGTGATTAAACTGCTCATTATTTAATTATTATTTTATAAATGTTGTACATATTATAATATTATGTACAGGCTATATATTATTATTATTTAATTCTTTGTTAAAAATAAAATTTTTAAAAAAATGAAATACGACACTTTTTTTGCCATAGTCTACTTCGTAGTATAATATAATATTATGCGATATGCTCACACTATATGTGAAAAAAATATTAAATTCCAATTCGATAGCATAATGATATACTTATACAATTTTACGCAGTGACGTGACAATAGCAGAAGTATTATTAGTCTATATATTTTTCCTACGATAATTATTAGCAAAAATATGCCAAACAATTAAAATTGTGACAAGCTAATGATATAATGATGAACTGTTTTTAGCTTACAGCAGTGCAATAACATTAGCAAATAAAATCGCTTTGGTTATTTTATTGGATATTTGTACAGTCTACAATATGCTGCTGTTGAACAAATGTAATATTAGCGCGACAAAACACATGTTCGATAAATAAAGGAGTAAATTAATTTATAACCATTGTAAAAAAAAACTGAAACGTTTAAAATAAAATATTATACTATACTATGCTATCATCTTTAACTAAATTGAAAATAATATAATAATTTCTTTAAATTAAGCTTGTAAAGAAATAAAATAAATTTGCTAATTAAATGTCTGTAAGTATGCAGCCACATGAAAATTAAAACCAATTTTGGGATTGTGAGTCATTAAATTAAAATTGTCTGTAATACTATAGTACATACATGTAATACCTATTGCAGATTATAGTATGTTTGGCGTCAGTTGGCATAATGATTCAATCTTCATTCTATTTAATTGGTATTTAAAAAATGATGAATTAAAATGTAATATGAAAAATATTTTGATTGAATAATAAAAAAAAAGATTATTTTTTGTAAAATTAAAATTATTATTATGCAAGAATTTAGGTATAAACTGTAGAAACGGCGCTTTGGATAAGCAATTGAATGCCGTCGTATTAACTTTTAAAATATGATATTTTTACTACTTGCATTACATAATAATGTAATAATAATATACACTTTCGTGTATATTGATTATTAAACATTTTTTATCTGGAGTATGTACATAGTGTAAGCTAAAGTTATACTTTAACTATTATTTTATTACATTTCTTAAATATGTTTATATAAGTTTAAACATGTTAAATATTTTGACAATATTAAATTGACGAAACGTGTTAAAATATATCATTTTAGGTACAAGAAAACAAAGAATTCAACATAAAATATAAATTTTATTATGGTACATTTAATTTTAATATTATGAAAATATTGTCATATAATAACTTTGTAATATTACCCTTGTAATAATAACATTATAAACATAACAACATGTTATGTTATATATTATATTTTGTAAACTCGAAGTGTCATTGATGGTATAAAATATTATAATATTATTATTATATTTATATTGATTGGGAAAGTTAAAAATAATTTTGCAAAATACTTGTGACCGGCCCTCTGTCGTGTACACACACTAAATGAAGTAAACAAATGATAATAAAATGCAATTTTAATATTATCACGTCGTGTTTGTTGTTTTAACTCATTATTTGACGTTTTTCTTAGCGAAATCCTCTTCTATTTCGGCTAGTGTTTTTCCTTCAGTCTCCGGCAAATAAACGTATACATATACGATTCCAACAACACCTAAGATCCCGTACAAGAAAAAGCATCCATACAATTCCACCGAGCTTTGGAGATTCAACCAGGTCTTCGACACTAGAAATGCGATACCGTAAAAGATCGCCGCACATATTCCAGCGGCCACTCCACGACCCCTGCAAACATTTTAATAATAACAAACATTTTAAATGGATTGTAAACGAACTTTTTTTGAAGGAGTTCAGTATAGACAATAATAAAAGTGATGTGCGTGTGAGTTGTAAAATAGGATCATTAGTGTTACTGCATAGGAGTCCCAAGGGAGGAGGAATGGGACAAGTATCCTAGGGCGTCTAAAATACCTATCGAATTGTATGATATATTATTATTGAATGTAAAATTACGTAATTAATATGTTATATGTCTACTACAATAGTGTATAAATATTAATATTACCAAAGGATATAATATTATTGATAAATTATCAATGATGAAATATGATTGCAAATTATAAGTTTGTATGTTAGTAAGTACCATAACTATCATAGACTTGACTTTATATTATGACAAATATTATCTGTGAACCATGATGACTATAATTACCCAAATATTTATGTAAATATGTTATAACCAACTCATCGTCAATTTTACCCACTGCTAAAAAATAAATCGTTGTTATTATAAATATAAAAGGTATTTGTAATACTTACTCTGAATGATTATGTTAATATATTATATAATTTAAAATTATATTATGCACTTTATGAATACAAAGATTGTTTATAATTTGAATGTATTGTTTAGTGAAAATATTAATTTTTTTCTATAATGTAGCCAAAATAATTAAATGGGTAAGTGTTAACTTCGAAATAATCATTAAAACAAAATAAATACATTTGTGATATAAATTTAACTACTACAATAACAATAATAATAAAAAATAAGCATGTACCTTTAATTAAATAATAAGTATTAAACATATTTAAGGAATAAAGCTAATTATAAGCTAAAAATGTAATGTTAATTTTACATATTTTTTGGAGGGAATGGGATGGGGTGTCAAATAATATTACCCTAGGGCAGGGGTAGTGAATCTATGGCAGGCGTGTTAAAAGTGGTACGTTGGTCAAATTTTCATGGTACGTAAAAATATTTTTATTTTATTTTTTATTCCTGCTTTTAGTGAAAATAAAATAATTTATTATTTCTAAAAAAATAAACTCATCAGTTATATGAAACTTTAGAACTCATTGCTTCCAGATATAAAATGTCGTACTTTGAAAAAATGGTAGCTCGTAGCTCATTCCAAATAAACTCAAAATCGCGTCGATATACATAATATATGAAAGTTTATTTTCCACAGTGAATTATTTCAAATAAAAACACAGGAATAATACATTGTTCTTTAAAGCTAATGCTGTTTGTGTTTCATTTAAGACTAATAAAATACACAATTGATATTAAAATAATGTCAGAGAACATTTTAAAGACATCTATCTCCTCAGAAAAAAAATGTTTATAAGTACTTTATGAACACAATATACTGGTACGTGAATTTTTTTTAAAATTTTGATTACAAAATGTTGGCACTTGACTCGAAAAAGGTTTTACACCCTTACCCTATGATATTATAAGCGGTTGAAACAGTACTGAGTGTTAGTGACAATACTTGCCAACCCTAACCTAACCTAAACCAACGTTTACACACGCGACACGCGCGTATATGTCACGACTACGACGTCGCGCGCATGAACGGTAAACAATGTATGCTAATATGTATGTATTTTTTTTTTGTCAATCCTACCGATGGATATAATGATGCGATAAAAATTCCGAAAACAGACTTGAATTCCTTAATACGTTCACTTGAGATGGATCAGATCACATTTTAAGATTTCAATAAAGAATAATCAACACTTAACAATTCATACATTTTAAAATAATCAAACTAAATTTAAAGGGGCTGAAGATCAAAATTTTAAAAAGCGGCCTGATCGATCTCAAGTAGGCGTACCAACTAATTCAAATTGGCTTTCAAAAGTATAAATGTATTGCAAGGTCCATCTGTATGTCTGACAAAAGATCGGTTTATATTGGTTGAAATAATAGACTTTGCAATGCCCATAAATGACGTCTTTGCACGAAAACGAAACGCCGATAGATTAATTAATAAAAGATAAATAAAAAAACAAAATACCTGTTCGGAAATACTTCGCTGATCAGTAACCATGGTATGGGACTGATGCCCAAGTTCATGGAAAAGTAAAGCGTGCAAAATAGCAACAGCGGTATCGTTGGTACGGATGACCACTGGTGCTGTGTCGTCAAGTATGTGTAGGCGCCCAACAACAGACAGCACAGAGCGCAACCCGACATGGAAACCAACGACAGTGCTCTTTTACCGACCAGTCGCACCAGACAAATACATACCAGTGCTCCGGTGCCTTGTAACACTGCGGACATGACCTGAAACGATAATTGTTCATAAATAACTGGACATTATGCACACATTAATGATCAATAGTTTCTGTTCGTTTTGTATCATCGATGTTAGAATAGACTTTTTCCAATTAAAATAAAAAAAAAAAAATACTCAAATATTTTTTAGTCTGAACCAATTTGTTATAGTGAGCATACTGTAATAGCTTTCAAAATTAATATTATTTAAAATAATACAAACTAGTGTAATACATACATTTGCACGCATTTATTTATCATATTAATCTATACTTATTATTGTAAAAAAGTAAAGTTTGTGAGGTTATAGAAGGTAATCTCTGGATCTACTGAATCGATTTTAAAAATTCTTTTACCACTGGAAAGACACATTATTTGTTAATATTATAGGCTATATATTAATATATACTAATATACCTATATTAGTCCCATAAAGTTAGTAAATATTTAGTTATTAATAATTAAAATAAATGTGTAAATTGTATAGGTGCCTAAATGCGGCGCGGCGGCCCGCGAGTTTCCAGCTACTTGCAATTTGACCTTTTTTCCCGTCAAATTATGTTTGATATCTTACGCAGATATTAGTTGTTTTGAGATATTTATCGATAAAAATAATCTCGCGCATCGCGCATACACAAACATGTATGCATTTCTAGAAGTTTAAACGATAAAATACATACCGTTGACATAAGAAACCAATACGCATACTTATTTTAAAACGTTATCTATCATAGGTTGTTTGATATTGTTACCAGACTAAGAACATGGTGCACGGGCTATGTGTAGAACAAAATCCAACATCACCGTGTATGAAAAATGATTTATATTCAAAAAATATCCATGCCGTTTTGACACCGATATCCAAACTGGGGAAGATGGGTATCCTGTTTATCGACGTCGAAACGTTAATAACGGCGGTAAGATAGCTACTATGAGTATTCGTGGAAGAACTATTACTATAGACAACACATGGATCGTCTCGTATTTTCTAATTCTTTGTCGAATTTTTAACGCCTACATAAACGTGGATACTGTTATTCTGTTCAAGCTATAAAATAAATTTGTAAGTATATAAACAAAGGGTCAGATCAGCCAACGTTTGGTGTAAGAAATGCTCATGATGAAGTCGACAATTATTTAAACAGACGATACATACGAGTAAGTACATCGGAAGTGGTATGGAGATTGTTGGAATTTCCTATACATGACAAACACCTTTTTGTAGTGCAGTTAGTCGTAAATTTAGAAAACAGCCAAAGAGTATATTTTTCACCAGACAATGTACAAGTTTCCTACTATTATACTCGTGCTAATAACAAATTTTTTCAAAGAAAACGCGGAGAAGATATCGCTGGGCATCCCGAAATGAAAAAAGATCCTGTTTTGGGAAAATTATACAGTGTCCATCCTTCTCAGTTAGAGGGTTTCTATCTTAGAGTTTTGCTTCATCACGTACGTGGTCCTACCTCATTTTGGGACTTAAAAACTGTGATCGGAGTTGTCAAAGAAACATACCAAGCTGTTTGCCGCGAGAGAGGTTTATTAGAAAACGATAACCAATGGAAAAATATTTTGAGAGAAGCCTTAATTTTACAATGTCCTTTGAAGCTGAGGGAGTTGTCTGTGGAGATATTTTTATTCTGTTACCCATTTGAGCCAATCAAATTGTGAGAAAACTTCAAAGACGATTTATGTGACGACATAAGATATATCTTATATAATATAGAATATGACAGCAAAATCAGGACTTCACTTTACCCTATAATGATGACATCTACAATGAAGATCTATTACAAATAGACTCTTAAAATTAAATGAGAAAACCTTAAGTGATTTTGATTTATCTTCTCCAATTTGGCCACATAAAAATGCATCGGATGTAATACTGACATGTTCGTACGATAACAATAAGTTGTCAGTTTTTATTAATGACAATTTACCGGAATTAATTAGAGATCAAATACAAGCTTTTGATGCAATTATTGACAGTGTCCTAAATAACAGTGGTAAAATATTTTTCCTGGATGCCCAAGGAGGCACTGGGAAAACGTTCTTCGCAAATTTGGTATTGGCAAAAGTAAGATAATCCGGAAAAAATGGGCTAGCCATTGCCTCTTCAGGGATTGCCGCAACTCTACTACATGATGGGAAAACAGCACACACTACCTTTAAGTTACCACTAACAGTATTATTGGAACAACAGTCATTATGCTCCAAACATAAAAATGGGCTGCTCATGAAACTTTTACAAGAGACATCTTTAATTATATGGGACGAATGTACCATGAGTCATAGAGCTCACATTGAAGCAGTAAACCGAACGCTCAAATACTACAGAAACTCAGATGGTGTTATGGATGGTATTACTTTTGTTTTTGCGGGCGACTTTTGGCAAACACTGCCTGTAATAACAAAAGTAACACGGGACGATGTCATTAGGGCTTGTTTGAAATCATCTTATTTATGGAGTTCTGTTAAAACTCTCAATTTATAAATAAACATGAGAGCTCATTTAAGCGAAAACTACAATAAAGACTTTCCGCATATCAACTACTGAATCTTGGAGTAGAAAAAATTATCTATCCTAACACCAACAGTATTAGCGATGGTATTAAACTTTACGATAAATTAGGTCACATAATATATAGATTAGAACATTTGGTAGACGCAATATACCCTGGTTTTAAAAGTTTATTGGAAAGAGATTATCATTGGCTTTATTCTAGGGCAATAGTGTCACCAAGAAACGAAACAGTGAATGAGATAAATAAACTGATTTTAGAGAAAATTCCCGGTCAATTCAAACACTACAAATCCATTGACATGCTGTGTAATATTATAATATTAAAGATAAAGTACACTGTCCTCAAGAATTTTTAAATTCTTTGAGCATTTCTCGCTTACCTCTTCACGAATTTATGTAAAGATGACATACCTACCATTATATTAAGAAACTTGAGCCCACCTCAATATGTGTAATAGCATAAGGCTGCTTATAAAAAAATTGCGGGAGATTATAATCGTAGTGACCATTTTCATAGGGCCATTAGTGGGATAACTGGCTTATATTCCGCGGATACCCATGATTCTAACGGATTTTCCCATACTGTTTAAGAGGCTACAGTATCCTATTAAGATCTCTTTTGCCCTCACTATTAATAAGTCCTAGGGTCAAACATTCTTTCTGGCGGGCATTGACCTGAGAAAATAATGTTTTTCCCATGAGCAGTTATATGTTGGCTTATCTCGGGTTGGAACTCCTAAAAGACAATATATTTTAAAACCAAATAATAATATTACATCTAATATAGTATACAGAGAAGTTTAAGTTTTTTTTTTTGAACAATTAAAATAGATAGTATTTATTCAATCATAATCATTTCATTCACTTTTTTAAAACCTAGTAATATAACCAAATTGGCATGCAAATACATATGCAGTAAAAATATAACCTTCCTTTACCACCCAACAAAGTGGGCAAGGGTCAGCTAGTATATTATATTCATATTAGATAAGCAAACGATTTGAAAGCGATAATATTGGTTGGTGTATGTTGGTGAGCTAACTTGATATTTTTGAAAATACGTTTTTCTATGTGAGTTTAGTTTACAATGCAAATAATATTCAAGACGCATTATTTAAAATATTTCTCAACACAATATGTTTACATATTTGTTTTTCATAGTGATATAAACAGTAACTTTTATAGTGTTAAAACTAATAGGTTCTAAATAGGTAAAAAATATAATTAATAAAGTACTATTTAATATTCATTATGTCAACCATGCAATAAATAATAATAATAATATGATATTATAATGTTATTAATAACTGAACATGTTTATCAAAATATAAAACTGAAAAACTAATAGTGTCATCGTCATTCCTCCTCTTTTGTTTCCCGGATATATACATTTAATTCAGAACAAAAATATTCTATAAGTGTGAATAAAAATAATTCACTACCAAATGGTTTAATCTGTAGAATTTTATAGTCCTTAACTAACATGTTTCACATTAATGTTTTCTTACGTTAATTTATTCTTAGAACAAATTTATATGACAAGAATTAACACAGAAAAATTTGTTAGCTAATTTTTAGATTAAACAATCTCTAAAAAATATTAATTTCAAAATAAGATAGATATAACAGTTTTGAAATTTAAAATTGCTATCTTAGTCATGAGCACACATTTTGGCATCGCTTAAAATTCAAAGTAAAATCAGACTGGTACAGCACATTCCGTTTATATCTAGTTTTTTTTATAAAATGTTTTTGCTAGTGGAATAATTTAATTATAAAGTTATAAAATATAATTTTAATGAAAAATATTTTAGAAAACAAAACAAATTAGTGACATAAGATAAAAGGGATATGTAGTAGCTGTACACGCTTTTTTTTAGTTACCTTGAGTTTTAAACTTTTGATACAAACTAAAATTATTGCTTAAAATTGATATTAAATTTAGAATAAAAATATGAATACCTATAAATAATTTAATAATGTTGTATTACTCACTAAGTATAATATGTTTTTTTTTATTGAAAAATGAATTTATAATATTATTACTATCGACTAGAAGGTTACTTGTGTTGTCAAATAAAAACTCAAAGTGATAGTATAGTTTAGTATTTTATAAACAATACGAAGTATACACGATTGATAATAATTGTTGTATTTGTATATATCCTTTTAAAAATGTATTAGAGATAAAATATATCCTCTGCCGATTTGTGGGTACGCGGTCGGGATGGCTGCCCTCAATCCGCCTATTCACCCATAGAATTTACATCGTAGTTACACGCCTGAGCTTTGTACTGACGATTCGTGAAACTGTCCATCAAATATTATACAAACGATTGTCGTGTGCAGAGTTACGGGTACACAAGTTTAAAAAAAAAATAGTATGCTTACGGCAAGTATGTTTGGCGACCAAGGGACTTTCAGCCGAGAGAAGACTTCGATCATGTACGGTCGCATGGCCGTCAGCGATGCGGCGTGTAAAAAGAAAAAGTAGACCACGACTAACCTTAGTGGTATTAAGATTCCGGGACGCAGAAAGTCCCTAACGATGTCGACGACGCTGGGTTCGCTCAGCGTGACGAATTCGCTGTCTGTAAAAAACCAAAAAGACAGATAATAATAATAACTCACTACACTACAGTTCATAATAATATGATGTTCTCATTATAGAACGTGTGGCGCAAAGAAAATCACCAAACCTGGAACTCCCGTGTATCCGGACGATTTTCTAATCTTAGCTTCCAACAGACTTTTGAACTCATTTTTGGACGTCTGACAGTATAGTTCGAGTTCGTGAAATTCTTCGCTCACCTCTTCGGCAGAAACCCATCCCCGGAGCCATCTTAACGACGACAATGCCTCATCTCTTCTTCCTTTCGTTAATAACCAGACGGGTGATTCGGGAATCTGTGTATAATGAGGGTTTAATGAATAGTTTAAAACCAGTATTTAAATTGTTGTTCCAATGGTATCAATATTGACAAACGACTGTATTGATTGCTATTTTTTATGACTCATTGTACTATGACGTTTTTCGAATGTATATTTTGTTGTAATCGTTTGTTTTGTTTAACATACACAAAACATATTACGTATTTTCAATTCGTGCGGGTGAATGCAATGGCGCATAGATTTGAAACGTGCTTAGTATAGCTTTGTGCAAAACTTATATTCGTTTTTACAAAACATTTTTGCTATAATTTAGGTGGGCCTCAGGACAAAATATAGGGGGGGGGACTTCGGCTTTTGTGGAATAAACGACCGCTACTTCAGCGTATATAAAACTATAATGTATTCAAACATTGAATAACATTTTTTTCGTTTTATATAGAAATGAGATATTATTAATAATTAATTACCTAGTCATGGCTTATGAGTAATAATAACATATTACTATTCACAATGGATCGACGTAATCCTAAAATAATTGAAATATATTATAGGCCATCGTCATAATTTATAAACGATGAATGGACGTAAAATACATAAATTAATGTGGCTAACTTATACCCGCAGTAAGTTACCGCCTGTAACACTTAACATATTATTATTAATTATGAATGATTTAATTTACATTTTGAAACCGAGAAGGTTATAAAACTTTTATAAAATTAAATATATTGTACGTATAAACAACCTATACGTGTTTTGGTATTTAATTCGTATTTTGACCAAGAAAATTATATGAAGTATAATAGGTATTGTAATTCTAGTTTTTTTCAAACACTACATGCACCGATTGATAGAGATTATCACTCGTAAATTTACCAAAGATGGATTGAGAATCATAAAATTGAATTACTAACTAAAAGAGGTATAAACCTTATAGATTTTGGCAGGCAATTTTTCCATATTTCTGGCCATTCTCCGTATTGTTTTTGTTTATACTACAACGATTCAACAGTATTCATAGTGAAATGAACAATTATTCACATCTATTATAAATGTTTATGTCATAGTATATAAAGCAGACAGACAGTCGACTGTAAATAATATTGCTGTGATATAAGATTCAGAAAGTTAAACAAAATGTCAGTGTTTATGTTGCACAGGAAGGTAAATCTACATTACAGATTTTACTCAAGTAAAACCTTGCTTTTTGCAAGATGAATGATGACATTTTCAGCCTTCAGAAATTATTATTATTATTGATATTAATATTAACACTGGATATTTCTTTCAACAAAAATGGTTATTTTTATACACGTATAACTGATATGTCACTAGAGTTTCACTAAAGAAATTTAATTTTTCAGGTGAATGGTTTGAAAATAATGTTGTATAATATCATTGTAACTGTCATCCACGTTATTATAGTTTTTTTTTTTAAATTATTGATACTAAAATATAATATTATTAATACACTAAAACATGTTATCACAAACCTTGACAATAGAGTTATGTTAGATCGACACGAAACTGAAAATAATATAACTATAAAATATAAAACTTGTTGGTTACACACCAAGTATTTGCCAGTAGTTGAAATCGTTTTAAGAGCTCAAGGAAAAAAAAATCAAAAATAATTAACTGTCGTACCAGCAATATGGCGACGGTGGCAAGTACGGGCACCAGGCAACTGATGAGCATCGTCGTCCTCCACGGGAAAATCCACCCGAGTACAAACTCCAACAGGTGTCCCAGGACGATGGCGAATGTGACGAACGTGGACAGCATGCCTCGGACATCCGGTTCGCTAATCTCACCGATGTATGCCATCATGGGCGCCTCCAAGAATCCAATGCCTATGCCCATAGCGGCCGAAGCGGTGTACAGCATCCACGGGGACCAAGCCGAGTATAGGAGGTACCAGGCGGCCAGGTGAGGCATGTTCACTAGCAGCATGCACCACTTCCGGCCGAGAACTCCTTGCAAGCAGCCCGACAGCAAGCAACCCAAAGGCTGGCTCAGCAAGATTATGCTAGCTGCGGTAGATAAGTCCCGAACATTATTTTATGAACGTCAAAATATTATATTCATAATTGAATTAAAATAATAAATTATAATTGTACAGTTTAATGCTGCTAGTTGATTGGAATGTCAAAGCTCTAATTCAAAGTGTAATGCAGATATTCTAGTGCAGTTTTTATTTTAATGTGATATATGACTAAAAGCCACCATGGTCTAAAATAATAATTTAAAACATGCTTAAACTCTTTTTTTTTATTTTTTAAAATGCGATAATAGTCGTTTTGTATCTATTGGATTAGTATTAAACATCAAAGTGTACACACCATACAATTTTATAACAATCTGTTGTATTTTTAAAACGGAAGTTTTAATATGTAAATATAAGAGCTAATTACGACCAATCGTTTGAGTAATTTCAAAAAATATTTTCTCAACGAAAGATTACATATTACCTAGACACATAATACTGAATAATATTTAACGTGATCATATCTAATGATGAGTTTTATCATTCCTGATTTTTACAAATTTTTTTATGACTATACAATTTAAATCGAAATTGGAAAATAATATTTTTTAAGTATTTACGTATGCAATTTATATAGAATTAAAATACTTTATATCTATATTTTTTTAAATTTTTTTTAAATTTACCTATTAGAATAAAAAGGAAATGATTATAAATATATTATAATAACTATTTAATAAAATATTTACCATTAATTAAGTATTTAAAAAGTGACACAAATTACAATTTATATAGATATAAAAATGCGTAGAATATACAATATGACATTTTTTTCTACTTTAATTTAGTGCAAATTTTAACTTTTAAAAGTGTCACAATCTACTAAAATTAGTTTTGAGATTTGGTGCACACAATTTTTAAATAGTTTATTATGTAGGTCGTGCAAAGTTAAAAACAACATACAAGTCGAAAAAACCGTACGATCAGTGACGTCATTTCAATTTTTATAGGAGGGGCAAACGTTTTGAAATAGCCCACATAACTGAACCAAAAAAAAAAAAATAAATAAATAAATAAAATAGAACCCTTCACTCTCGAAATAATTTCAACTTAAATTTTTATCTAGATATAATTCCCATCGGCCTACTTATAAAACTTTATAAGTGTGTGAGGCAAAAAGTTTCGTTTTTCACCAAAAAAGACATGGAGAAGCTAAATAAATATGGTACATATACGACTACACCTCAGTGGCGTCCTTATATATTTTTCTAGAGTGGTCGAAAAAATTAGATTACAAAATATGAAACGCGTCTGCTAAAACTCACTGAAAAATTGAAAAATGTTAGATAAGTACCTTATATTGTAGAGGTTTTTTCGGAATCATGGAAAAATTTAAGAGTGATTATTTTGTTTTTTGGAATTTCTATTTTAAGTATATAGTATCCGCGACAATATATTTAAGCTAAAAAAAAACTATAAATATTAATTATCATCGCAACCAAAGTTCTTAGTGCTTACACAATATTATATTTCCTTAAAATTATAAAAATTATAGTCACGTTATTATTTTCAACAAAAAGCGGTCCAACAACTGAGCTTTGCAGAATTATTTTTACAATGAGATAGGGACAAATGCCCAACTTGATATTCCTAAAATGATAGCACTGCCTACGAATGTTGATATAATTAAATATAACTGTATATTTACCAATCCACGAGGACTGAGAATCATCCAACGAAAAGCCCTCCTTTGCATTATGAAGAGCGCTTATGACAATTGTTGGAACGACTATCATCATTCCCAAATCCAACATCAATAAACTCTGAGCGACCATCGCGCATACCTATGTGCACCATCATGTATAATTATAATATTATACACACAAAAAAATAATAAATATTATAATGTGTTGACATAAAAAAAAACATAGTTTTAAACATTAACATGTCGTTAAATGATTTATTTTACTTTAATTATTAAACACAAAATTAGATTATTAAATTGCGGTATACCGTAATATTAAATAATATCTAAACGTAATACAATGTATCATTATTTATTAATTATAATAATTTTCTCCAAGTCTAAAAGACTTATACGATACCTATATTCAATTTCGCATTAATTCGATTAAATCGACGATTATATGGAAATTGTTTTATTAATAACTATAATAAAAAATAATACTTTAGGCCACGTGTGTACCTATGTGTACGTCGTGTGTGTTCCTATAGGTTTTACAATGCTACTTTAGATTTTACACCTAATGACTCGTCATGAGCTTTTATTATTTAATAATTTTCAATTTAAATTTTGATTTGTGGAATTTTTAAAGAATATCCTGTAGCGATACAGTCTTTTTTTTAAAAACAAAAATCACTTGTTTTAATTATTGTAATTGTTGGTCGAATAATTTTTTTGAAAATGTGGATGCATTTGAATTGAAATTCGAATGAATAGATTGTAAGTTATTAAAATGTATGTACTAAAGTATTTTATTATGGTTTAACAAAGAACATAAAATATGTGTAATATTTAGTTTATACTAATTAATTATTATACTCTGACATTTTTTACAAAAAATTACGAAATTGTAATAATATTTACAAATTACTATAATTTTATTATTGTTATAGCCCACATCATAATTTTAAATCAGTTATCTTGGAATATTATTCTTAGTAGGTACTTAAAATGTATTCATTTAATAACTACTTGATTCAATGTTGATTTATACATCGACGTTTTTAAAAAAAATTATTAATTTCCATTGATTTATAATAATAAAGAGTGGTTTTGATTTGAAAAAAATAAGTATACATTGATACAAAATATTCCTTAGACTTCATAAAAAAAAAAGGACTTATATAAAAATAATGTCTTTAATTATTTTTGATAATTCTAAAAACCAGTATTTGAATTAATGCATTATTAAATAAAAAATTGGGTATGAGCATGCTTGGTGTATCACTCCGTGTAATATAGTACATTTGTCGGCATAAAACAATTACCTACATGATTATAATATTACGATAGTGTTATGAGTACATTATTATAATTATCTTTATAAATGAGTCAGTAGGACTCGGAACTTAATGCACATAAAAAGTACTAAATATGCATGCACTTAAAAAATTGTACAAATATGCATTATTTAATTTTTAACACAACATTTTCATAATACAAATATTTTATGAAACTAACTATATGCTTATAGTTGTTAATACTCTTAGGTTATTAAATATAATATTTATTAATAAAAACTGGAAAAGTAATGTCAACTTGGAATTTGAGAATCATAATATAATAATAATACTCAATGAAAATTTTTAAAATAAATATTTTTTTTTGCAAAATTTTTAAATTTGTTTAATCAATTTATCATTATTCATCAAATATGCTCTAAAAAAAATGATAAAATTGAGAAATATAAATAAAATTACAAAAATAAATATAATTAAAATTACAAAATCACTAAATATTCAAAAATATGCACTATAAACTTTTAATATTTTTTTCGTAGTGTCGTGAAAACAATTTCAAACTTACTTAGCAATAAATTGAATAACCCAATAAAAACATGCAAATGTAACAACTTTCAAGCTTTGAAATGAGTAATTGATTACAACAAACATAATTCCAACAACTATCAAAAATAGCAGATAATTATAAAATATCATTTATTATAAATTATAATATATGTATATATATATAATTACTAAATTGTTTATATTAAGAAAATAAGGATAATAGTCTTTAAAAATGGCTTTACAAAAATATAAAATAGACGTAATATTGGATCTAGTATTCATTATACTTGTACCATTTTTTCAAATTATTAATCTTGATAGATTAATATTAATCACTAAAATGTTCAAACTACTCTAGCCCCCCCCCACCCATATTTTCCAAACCCATTGTCCACAATACACAAGATGAATTAACTCAACAAATACTCGTTTAAATTTTGAATTAGGTAGGTACGTCAACATTTTTTAGAAAATTTGTCTGCTAAATAATTTACAGTAAAAAGGGGATTCTCTGAAAAACATAAAATTTTATTTACTTAGGACATTCTATAAGTAGTCAAAAAAATCTCTAGAATTTCAAAATATAGTCTTTAAGTATATTTAAAAATTCTAAAAATCAGATTTTGAATAAAACAACAGAATTGAAGAAAAAAGGGAGTGAGCATGCTTGGTGAATCGCCCCGTACTCTTTGATTGTGTACAATAATTGTCAGTTATAATCATACCTGCGATAATTTTCGTTTATATTCATGCCGGTCACTCTTGCAATCGGATAAGATTAGCAGTGATCCAGGTTCCCTGTAAACATAAATATTATTAAATAAGCACTGATTTTTATTCTCCAACACTGTTTCAACAACTTTGTGAAGTTGTGTAGGCCGCGCCTACATTACAATAATATAAATAAACTGTCCTAGATAGTGTCGTGTTCATTATTTCGATGAATCATATAACCTTATAACGCAAAAACCATTGAACATATATGCTTTGGTAAGATAGGTCTTGTTGTGAAACAGCTTTAACAATGCACGTTACTTTTCCTCTGTTCCATTTGAAGGACATTTGATTAACTTTACTTTATTCATATGCATTTTTCTTCCCTAAAGTCCATTATTAATAATTTGTATTTGTATTTTTGTATTTACATTAATACTGTTAAATCATTGACAATGATATTCGATTTCCGGTATAAAAGATTTGATTATTATTCACATTTTATTAGGTATGGAATATCGTTGATTAATATTGAAGTGTAAATTATTATTTTACATTTCAACATATAATTAAAGAAGAAATAATTGAAATGTCAATCTATTAGACTGTGAATTTTTTGCTTTCGGTGTATAAAAAAATATTAATTTTTATTCAGTTGTGCTAGCCAAGTATAATACCTTTGTTTGATGATATTTCTATGATCGTAGTATAGTTTGTTAATACAGTTCAAGATTTTTGAAATTTAAAATGTTTAATTTTATTTTTGGATATATTTATTTTATTTAGTGAATTTATCATTAATTATATTTTTATAAATTAATTTATCATAAAAAATATAGCATTCAAGAAGGATTTTATTTACTATTCTTTATTTTATCTTTTTTTAATTGTGTTGGACGTAAAACCTATTTTAATATTGGTTTATTAATATAAATGGAAGTTAATTTTTCATACATGTTGTGTAGAAATAAAATTAAGCTATGCGAGTGTGTGACTTATGCGTATAAAAAATGTTTAGATTAGATTTTGAACAAAGAAAGTGGAAATATGGTATTTTAGATTAAGACCGTTGTCGATTAATTTTTAATTTTAAATATGCTTACTTCACAATAAATTTATAATAACAGAAAAAAAATTGTGACGAAAGTTCTGATTTAAATAAATAATTTTTAACAACTAAATAAAGAACAAAAGTATATGTATTATATATGTGATATATACATAAACAACTATACTGCAGTCAACATGTTTGGTTAAAAACTTAAAAATTACACCTGTGGGGAATATTACTATACAATTCACTTACCTACCTAATATACTGTATTGTCTTATATTATATAATATATTTTTCAAATCTATTGAATGATAAGCTGTACGATATTTAATGATTTGGTGCCTTCGGGGAGCTACCTTTTTCCATTCTCTCCTTAAAAAAAGCACCTCCGTAAGAAAACGATCAGTGGTCGACTAGATGATTTTATTAACAACTTTAAATATAATAGTATATTCTCAATTCTCAAATAAATGTATCTACTTGCAAACTCTTTTTGCCAAATAAAGGTATTTGTATAATCAATTCGCGTATGATTGTCTGATTCGAAACACTAAACATAATATACGGATAGAGTCGAGTCGTACATTGATCTACTTATGTGGTTATAGTTATACGGTTATATGCGCATCACTGTAGGGAATTTATTTACGCTTCGAACTCAGCTGCGTTGTACCTATATACTTTTTTTCAATTATTTTTTCCGAATATCGTATTTTCAATAAATTCCATAAACAATGCGTGGTAGACCAATTTTTTCGTCTACAGTTTTCGCGTACCACTACATAAAATAGTTTTACGAAATCACGACGTTTGCCCGACTAATTGTCTAATAATTATTATCGTTTCAACAGCAGTAGCGTATATTATTCACTTACCACAGTCTATACGATCAATAATATTCAACTCCGTCGATAGTAGGTACATAATACGGTTTTTGGTTGATAGGTAACTTAATATATTAAGGTATATTTTTCTATAAACTTACTTGTAATGAAACTAGAACTATTATTATTACTGTGGTGCGATTGTCTAATAGTATAATAATATAATATAGTAACCAGCTGCAGTCAAGTCTAGTCACTGTTCAGAAACATAATTTATGGAAAAAACTATTTTCATAACGTAGACGAGAGGCTTGTTTTTGGTCTCTGTAAAATTGTAATATTTGCAAAAGCGTCTGTCCATTTGAGTTTGTCTTGCGGGATATTAATATGGTCTATAGAATTTAATTGCGATCGGTTTTTTAAACGACCGCGCGAAAAGCACTGGTGCGGAATAAACGTTCAAAAAGCTAATAGTCTCAAGTCTGTAGAAATATTATAATGTTATAATAATATTATGTAAAAAAACAAAAAGCAATTATATAAGTCGCAATCAGTAAACTTACATATACAAACTGGTCACGAAAAAAATACGCTGTCTGCTGCCGACTATATACAGGGTAATTCAAAGTACAGAAAAATATATAATACGAAAGTTTCTTGATTTAGAAACATCTAAAATGATTTGTGCATTTTATAATTTTTTACAATATATTAGGGGGTCAACTTTAAAAACTCAAATGGGAACCTATACTTTTTTGCAAATATAATATGACGACATTTTTTTAATACATCTTAGTGCTTGAACAACATTAATTAATGCACAACTTTATGCTTGAGAGATTTTTTAAAGTTTTTATATAATTCTAAAGTTGACCGACCAAAACCATTCAAAAATATTGTATAAAAAATTATAAAATGTACAAAAAACTTTCGTACCATACATTTTTTTCGAATCAATGAAGTAGCTGTAACATACATTTTGAATCACCCTCTATATATTTACGCCAATTAGCATCGTCAGAGACTATAGGACTATGTCTCCCGCTGTGCTACCATAACATAATAATATAGTTTGACTTATCATTCACAGCGTTGTTTTTAAGCTTTCATTTCGAATTCAGGCGATGTGGCGTGACGTTAAACGTATTTATTATTTTTATTTGTATCTGTTGTTTTTGTTCAAAGTTATATGGAATTTAATTCGTGATATACTATATGATTACATACCTATTGTTTATTGAGAATATTAATTTTTCGGTTTATCCCCACCACAAAAATGAAAAATAAAACCGTACGTTAATTTTTGTGTACAATAATCACTTATATTATAATGAACGTACAATTTAAGAATGTCACTGTAATGCTTGTACAATTATTTCAGTGCATTATATTTGTGGCTTTTTACATTGTAAGTCGTTCATATATAATATATGTAACTATATTATTATATAATTTACTATCAACGATGATCGTAAAAATAATATTTCGCTGTTAAATACTTAAATTTAAAATTAATATCGGTACTTTCTGATAATACGAAATCATGATATTGCATGCAGTTTTAATGTAAAAATTACAATTATTGAAATTGTATGCGTTTCTAAAATGAAAAACATAATTTTACAGTAAAATATAATATGATGATCTAGAACAAATTGTTGTATTGATATAAAACTATTATTAATTCTACCGCAAAAAGAAAAATGTATACATATATGTATATATTGTATACTAGGTATCATAATATTATGCACTTCCTGCAATAGTATGGTATTGTTGTAGTAGTAAATATTTTTTTTTTTTTTTTAACAAAATTCTATATTATGCTATCTGTTACAATTAATTGAACAATAAGCTTAAGTGATAAAGAGATCAGAGAGAAAAAAAATAAAAAAAAAATAAAACAGACAGAAGAGACTGAGGGAAGAAACCACCCATCGGAGGTACTTCAGATAGTAGTAAATATAAACATAATAAAATATACTTGTGTTCAACGAATTTTTAGTATACTGTAACATTTAAAGTAAAAAGATATTGTAAGTATAATGTACATTTTTTCCATTTATCCAGCTTACAAAATGTTTACAAAAAGATTAAAAGAAAATGTATCATTCAAACAAAATAATATACCCTTACACCATGGCCCATTCCCTATTTGACTTGTTTTACACGTAACAATACCTATTATTTTCTCATTAATTTTGGATGGGATCGTATTGTCAGGTTCATATTACGTATTGTCGTAATACCTTTTCCGCGTCCAGTACACCTACAGTAGGGATTAATGTTTGTATAACAATAGTTATCATATTTCAGTGATTAAATTAGGTTAGATAATAACAAAGTATGGTTAGATAATGACATCTTTTAACGACTATACTGCAGTTGATGACTTTTCAAAGTCTTGACCGTGATTTCAAAAATCACAATTTAAGACTTATATCTATCACATTTAAACAATTACTGCAAGTTAAGTCTTAAAATTACAATTAATACCATAAATATGTAGATAGGTAGAGTTGATCTAATAATAATATTAAAAGATTGTCATTAGGTACTTGGTTTTCTCTATCTATCTATAGTAACAAAGACAAAATTCATTCATGCAAAACCGATATTTTAGTTTTGTGAGTAATTATAGAGTAAAATCACCTATTATAAAAACCTTAGAAAATAATTTTTTCGAGAGATACAAATATCCGTATATGCATTTAGAATAATGTTGTTTACATTTTGGACAAATAAAATGTAATAATTTAAATCTATAAAATTATTTTTATTTTTAAAGTCAAGTATAAACTCAAAAAATAAAATATAAAATATAATTTTTTTTAATAATTTCTTTTATAGGGAATTTTACTCTAAGATAAAAAAAAACCATAAAAATAAAAAATTTGCGTGAATACGTTTTGCAATTGATGCCTGATAAAAAAACATATAGTACGAAGACATCTTTAGTAACCTATATCTACTGCATAAACCTAAACAGTACGAAAAATATTCACAGAATATTCAGACGGGACACTACCATTATAAGCATACTATTAATAATATGATATATGTATATGTTGATATATAGATATGAACTCAAGATTTAGTTAAGTCAATATGAAAATAAAATGCACGAGATAGTTTAGTTTTTAAATAAAATACGGTTACGTTTAGAGGTTCGGCCTCTAGGCACACTTGCTATGCGTCATTGCAGTGAAATATGGGAATATTGGGAGTTTTTTTTTAGTTATTGGAAATTTATAATGAAATATTTTTTATTTCTATCATCATATATGTACATTATAAATTATACCCGTATCTATAAGAAATTACCACTTCATTGATTTCTTTTATTTAATGCATTTTACTAAATACTGATATAGAGCAAAAGAATATTGGCACATATTTTACCGTTCGTTTCATTTCACATTTTTGGTTTATTGATTTTTCCGCGTTCCATTTTTATTTAATATTTTCTTCCAAAATTGGGACTTATTCATACTCTCTATTTAAAAAGCCATTTACTCGAAATAAACACTATAAAACATTTTTGTAATATGGGGAAGTTATTGTATTTTTAATCGAATCCGAAACGTAAGATTGTAAAACGTTTATTTTCATTCGTAGTACACTAACGTACTCTATTACAATACAAGAGTATAGAATCTATAGCTATATCATGAAGATGACTGATAGGCACAATTCAAAAGAAATCATTTAAGCACTGGATTTGTAAATTAAATAATTTATCGAAGGTACCTATAAAAAAATTATGATTATTATTTTATCAATACAAAGTGTATATAGTACCCACAAAAAATTACAATTTTAAATAATTGATGTACTGATTTTCTGAAAATTAAATGATCCATGTGGATCACAGGAGTCCATCTATTGGGATCTATTAACGAGTTAGCATAGATTTATTGTAACGTATCTGCATATTACGGTATTAATATAAAAAATTATCTTTATTTTGGCAATTGACCAAGTTTATGTAATATAAACATAACAAATAATTGTAAATTGCCGAATCAAGGTTTTTAATATTAATTTTTATTATATAATTTCATAAAATAAAACATTATGTAGTTCATAAAAAATGTTCATGATTACATTTTAGTGTAATTATAATATTTTTATAACTTTTATTTTAAAACAAAGGAATACTTGTATGACACTAACTTTTCAATAAAACACTTTTATTTTTAACCTAACCTAACCCTTAAAAATATTCAATATAATATTCTCTGCAGTAAACCTCATATTTCAGTTGATCCTCTTATCTGAGTAGGTACACTATAAAGTTGAGGTGAAATAATATAATAATATATAATAAAGGTCTAGAGTTGAATGCATGCGTTTAAATATTTTCTGAAACTTCTAGAGACATTTAGGTAAAAAGAAATCAAAAATTATAACATATTAGACTATACTTATATAAAAAAAAACAAACTACACACCAGCTAGTCTTAGCTGATAAGAAAAATATTTATTCTAGATGATTAAGTTAAAAAACTGTACAATAATACGGAAAAAAAATCATAGTTTCTTACATCAATATAAATAAAAATAAATATTATTTAATAATAGTTTACAGAACGAATTTATACTTATTATTTAGGTTTATAGTAATAAGTGTTTTTTTATAACTAATAAATAAATACTTCAAAAGTTGTAAAAATAATTACTACGAACATCAAAAACGTCAGATAGGTAAACGAAATAATAAATTGTAAGTAATGTGTAAGCAGCGTTCTTGTTAATTAGACGTATGTAATTGTAGTTGAATTTTTTTCGAGTCAACGGTAAAAGATAATAAAATGTCAATAATATAAAAAAACAACATATTTAATAGATGATGACATTATTAATTTGAGAAAATCCGTTTTTATCCTTATATTGAATAAGAATTGTGTTATTGACGTTTAGACTATATACCTATTTTAACTTACGCTTGCGCCATAACATGTTTTTATTATTTTTATATCCATATTTTTATTAATTTTATAAGACTGCGTTATTTTGATATTTGTCGATTGTTTCCAATTTTATGGCTTTGTAAGGTTATTTAATCGTATATTAATTACAAGCCAGATGGTGTTAATACCATAATTTGTGCATATCTAAAATATCTAGATTACCTTGGCTCATAATTTATCTAAAATGAAATCATCGATTCCATGTTTTATTTTGTATTTGAATTTATCAAAAATATTAAATTACTTTTAAACATCTTCAAATAATACACAATTTGTTAATTTGTATTGAGATGTCAATACACGACAGTTAACAAGATTTATCTCATTTAAATACATTTTGAGGACCTAAACTGATGAGTAAGTACTATTCTGTCCGAATCATCTAAGTTTATCAACTGTAAAATCAATTTCCTATTTATTTGTCATTTATTTATATATATATATATATATATATATACACCAAACGAAAATTTTCAAGACTACAATTTCAACAATTTAACAGTTGTTAAAACTTAATTGACATGATTACATAAACAGTATTTACAGGAACAAAAATATTATTAACAATGAAAAACATAACTTTAACTATAAAATTGACAGTAAGTTGTTTAATTTTTGATTATGAACCCAATTACATATTTGATAATAACACATTAGATTAAAAATACAACAATAAGATAATATAGGTTATAAGAGAAAAGGTGGTTACTCATTTGCCATGCGCATCATACGATAAATAGGGTTATTTCGACCGTAGTTAGTGGAACAATATGGTAATGAAAAATGAGTATGTGAACGGAGAGAACGCCGTGGGAGTCTGAAGTTGATACTGGAGAGGAGATTGACAGCATCTATTGAACCATCCAAGAGTTTATGTAGGATTGATAAATTTGTAGCTGCTCTTCTATCAGCCAGTGAAGTAAGTTTTAATTTCCTCAGCACAGAGAAATAATCGTGTGGGGCATGTTCAATCTTAAGGACATAGGCTACGAATGATAAGAACCGTCTTTGGACGCGCTCTAGTTGGAAGGAGTTGAAATTGTACGAGGGTCCCATAACACGGATCCAAATTATACAATAGGCTGAACTAAGGAGCAATAAAGTAATTTAAGGGAAGACTTAAGCTTAAATTCAGACGCTATTCGTTTGACAAATCCAAGTACTTTAAGAGCTTTGCGTGAAGATGATACAATATGAGAGGAAAGTCAAGTGTATGTAGGTAAAGGATACCCAGGTCTTTTGCACTAATAACCGAAACTAATATAGAACCATTAATCCTATATGGAAAGAGAATAACAGATCTACATTTAGTGAATGACATCGTCATTGAAATGTACAAATTAATCTCTAAACATAAATTTACCACCAAGTTTTTGAAAACTTGTTTATGAAAATTAAAGTATTTGACCATGCAGGTAAATAAAAAAAAATGCCTAACAAAAAATATTGGACGAAGCAGTATTATATAATGGTATTATAAATTAAAATGTTTGTATTTTATACAGGTAGGTGCATCATATTAATGAATATTAGGTATTGAAAGAGGACTTATAAGATACATGTATTGTAACGTCACGGAATTTTGACCCTTTTGTTCAAACATAACTCCCCAAAATATTTTCCAGAAATGTGACCATTATCACGATTTACATAGTAGCGCAATCAAGGATAGTGAAGATTGTCAACAGTTATGTAATCATATCCCCTCGATTCCCCCCTGCTATAGAGATTAGTCGAAACAATGTCATGTGTTGCTCATCATTGTTGCCGCCGGTATGCATGCTCAAGGATACCTGTTCTTCCCAAATTATTGTAAATTCCCCCGTCTGCCGACACTGTACAACCCGCCAACACTACATCACCCATCAACTATCTTTGATGGTCCAACGGCCTAGTTCAAGCTCGGCCTATTCTGTCCAGGACTGTTGAGAGTTGATACCTAACCCAACCACAGTCGCTCCGAGTCTCAGTCTTCAGACACACTTTTTTTTCAACCACACTACAACCTCGTGGACGATCAATTTTGTCATTTTTTTTATATTATTATTCTACTTCGACAATATATTTTTTGACGCCAACACTGACCAAGATTATGGTCTGAGATCTACCGATGGACCCTTTTGGGCGAACAACCGAAGTCCAATCCACGACGATTTGTGAAGTACCATGACCCTAATGTTCCCCCTTTTCTATTACACCAACGTGCGCAAAACAATTTTGTTTTTCTTACATAATGTATAAATCATGGCAGCAATTCTACTTTTTTTTATCGATATTAATCTCCTCAATCTTCATTTTAAATTTTATCTATATGTGTTTACTATATTGATATTTATTAACATTATATAATTACTATGATGTTCATTCACATTTATTGTCATATATTACTCTGATCTTCGTTCAGATTTATTATTATTATATTTAGGTACTCCGAACAACGTTAAAACTCCATTTAAAATACTACTGAAAAATAAATTAACTTGATTACCCTTTATAAACCTTTTTTCAATTTTTATTACATATTTCATAATGTCACCTGGTATTATTGTATTACTTGTATCTTTTATGAAAATACCTGTGAGCTTAGTCGACATTCCCCGAGGGAAACCACACGGCTCGACTCGCAGGTCACTAGGTGATGTTCCCCTCATTTAGTTGGCAAGAAGTAAGTCCCTAAAAAGGCCAAAACGTCACATACATTTCAAAAAGATACTTCAAATGAAAAAAACGATCGATACGATTAGACGTATAAAACCATTCAATAATAATTCAATACCGTCGGATGTATATACAACTCGAATGAGCGTGAATATAATTTTGTATAATATATTATATTATATCATATATATACCTACACGAGTGGCGATACTTTATTTTGTTAAGTGTTTTCGTTCGTAAACTATTAATTTATCAAACGTCAAGTACTCGAGTTGTGTAAATAAATTATCAGCGGCAATTTCGATCTACGGAAACGTCATTGGATGATTCGATGGATCGAATCTAACCAAACTGTATGGTACTCGTGTATGTGTGTGTTGGACTATTTTAATTTTAGTTTGAAATTTTCACCGCAGAGAAGTTACGTAATATGTGATATTAGTTTATTTTGGGAGCGGGTCATGTCTCCTAATGTCATGTTTTCGAATGACGAGTGTTAGAAAAGTTATTCGTTCAAATAGAAATATCTTCGAAAAGTTGTATGTACAAAAATTATTTATTTTATTTAAAAAGAGATCTAATATTTTAAAAAATATACGCAGTTAGAAATCATTATTTAAAATCTTAAATTAATTGCAATCGCTTTTAAAAACTCTAATTTACAATAATTAGGATTGTCATTCATTCATTGTTGAATTAATTATAATCTGAAATTACGTTCCACGCCATATTTCTTCTTCTTTATTTGATGACCAGATATCAACATTCCAATCTGTGATTCTGTTTCAGCTTTTTGCACTATTGTAATAAATTTGTGAAGCTCGAAGTAAAATATTTATAAAATATAATTTATTAATAAAATTTGTAATATGATTTTTACATCGATTTTAGGATGAGGAAATGTAAGTTGATTTAACTTTCTACGCCACAATTCTGCTGTATTAGTTGTTCTCGGATGTTTTAACTTTACACAATTGGAAACTGATCAAATATCTGTAGAAAATAATGGAAAACAAAGGTTTTAAAAGAGACTATGTTTCTTGAACCTAAAACCGAAATAATTATAAAAATATCATAATTAAAATATTAATTTAAATCATCTAATGACTAAATAATAAATACTGTGCCATGTCAATCGACAAAATGCTATTGCGGGGATGTATTTAACTAAAAGATTAAAATCTGCATCATTTGAATACTATGTAGACAAATTAACATTTTGTATTTTTCTATAAATATTTTGGCAGAAGTGAAAGAAACATGTTGAATGCATAGCAATCGGATAAACTTCATTGATTGCGTTTATTGCTGCTATTTCAAAATCTGTGTTTTCCGTTACAATGTTATTTTCATTACAATATTGATTAATTATGTTAAACATTTCACTGTATATTGATTGACTTTTTCTGACTAAAAGACAATATACTAACGAAACGTATATTGTTCACTTAATAGATGCATATTAGGGATCGTGGTTAAACACGGTTATTAGAGTACACGTATACACGAAACCCGGGTACACGTACTAAAAATATATTAAGATCCGTGTTTTTTATACACGTGTATTTTTTATCGATACACGCGTATTTAATACCCGTGCCCGTTACCCGTGTATTTATTATCCGTGAAGTAAACACCCGAGTCCAGTGTAATTTTATTAATTCAGGTAATAAATATATATAAAATTATTTCAAAATCTTATATCTTTTATTATTTAGAGATAAGATACCCGAATAGTTATAAATTATGAGTGTTATATGGCTTAGGTACAAAATACAAATTATGTTATCCATTAAAATTATACGCTATTGTTATTTGTAATGTTATATCAATATATATGAATATTATAAACTGGTTTTAAACAAAAACCCAAACTTATCTTATCGCCAATTTTACGACCTTGATAGCTTGTAAAAATATTTGGTCAATTTTAAGATTGTTTTATACTGTGTGTACACAATTCACAAGACGTTTCGTATTCGTATTCACGTATTCATTGTACGCAGTTTCGTTATATTGGTTTTAAAAATGAGTTATCGGTCAAAAAGTTGGGTGTGGCAATATGGCAAACGTCAAGGTGATAGGGCTTTTTGTAGTTTATGTGATGATAGTTCAAATAAAGAGTTTAGTTGTGCTGGTGGGTCAACAAGATTATTCGGAAGACATTTAAAAGTAATACATAATGTCGGAAGAACTATTCAAAATCAAAGGTGTGTATTTGGAATTTTAACTATTTTTAATAGAAAATTGTAAGTTTTAAGTAAATAGTAAATCATTTTAGTAAGTCATTTTACGACATCAAAAATCATTTTAAGTTCGATACACTTTGGTAGGTATATAGTTAAATTAAAATAATATATTTCTCTATATGGATCTGAAAATATTTTTGCAGTTTAGCCTATTACATGATTACCTACTATAACGATAAATTATTATATATATCATGGAATTACGTTAACCACAAAATTATTTTTTTAGTATACCTTAATACTACTTAATAACATACATAATACATATACTTTCTTAATTTTTTAAAATAAGTGTTGATATATTTTGTTATGTTATACCAAGTGTTATAATTCATAAATAAAGAATTATTTGAATAACAAATTTGAATTTATTGTGTAATCACGAAATTACCTTATCATGGTAATTATTGGACGGTTTGCGTTTGGATGAATTTTTGAAAATTGCAATTTGTCTGGGCAAACATTTTTCTTTAATTTAAATTTTTTTATTATTATTTTTATTATTATGGAAATTCGAACACGAGTCAAGAGTTTGTTAGATGATATTAGTATAGATAATAGCGATATGCAAATTCAAACATCTGAGACAAAAAACAACTCCAGTGCACTTGCATTTCTATACGGTGATAAGACCAACTGTAATACAGATGATTCTACAGCTCAATTTCAAAATTACTTAGCAGAACCACAATTAAGGTTTGATTTTGATACATTGGAATGGCGGAAGACGCGTGCAACGAAATATCTGTTAATGATTGTTTTAACATATTAAGTATTTAGGGATACCAGCAACATCAGTAAGCTCTGAACGATGTTTCTCGACTGCTGGAAACATAGTTACGGCTAAGAGAAGTTGTTTGGCGCCCGAAAGTTAAATATGTTGGTTTTCCTTTACCAGAACAAACAATTATTGTAAGGTGATCGAAGGTAATTCGTTGTTGGTTTATTATTTATTTATTATTCATAACACTTTAGAAATAGATATTAGATACCTACCAATATATCATTATATATTGTTATTATCAATATTGTTATTATGTATGCTACTATTTCATTATTTGTTTAAACAGTTTGTTAGTTATTTTAATTATCACATTTTTTAAGACTGTCTGCATTAATTTATTTAGTCATTATAATGATTTATGACCTATATTTCGTGTATCTAAAAAACAAAATATTAAGTGATATTATAACATACAATTGATTTATTTATTTATAATTTATATTTTTCAAATAGAAATTCTAATTATTCAAGTATATACATAAAAATATTGTATTATTTGTTATTTATTATATATTATTGTTATTTTCCCAAATAAATTAAATAATTTTCATTTTGGTATTTTCCTGCGAAAATAATCGATTTACAAGAAATATTAATATATACTTATTTATACAGGGTGTATAGGTCTATTTGATTAATGCAATAACTTTTTTTCTATTCAATACACACGGGTAATATCGAGTATGTAGGTACACGGGTAATGTCGGATACACGGGTAGTATGTCCGTGTATTTTAATTACACGGGCCTTAATCCCGTTTCAGTTAAGAACACGTGTACCCGTGTAACTCATTACACGTGTATTGGCGAGCAATAATGCATATATATAATTAAGCTGTTGAAAAATATTTGGGCCAGATTTAAATGTTCCGTCACTTAGCCAACATTTAGATTCCTGGAGATATTTACAATTTTCTCTCATTGTAAACAATAAAACAAATTCGGGTTTTTTTTACTAAAAAATGTTCTCCAGATAATGTTGTACAATAATGACTGTGGAGGATCCATTGATTAAATTGTTTTGGGCTCGTTTTGATTTAGATTAATACGAAGTTGATGTTTGACAATTTGTTTTGCTGGTTCTTTAGTAATATGTGATGAAATAGTTTTTGTAGTACCTTAAATTTCTGCATGGAATATTTAAAGTGGTTTTTCAACATTTGATGTTATGCATGCTATTTAAAATTTTCTTTAAATTTTTTTTTGCGTCAATATCAATTGGGCCCGCTGAGTGAGAGTGTTGGTTTTCTGAAAATATAGAAAATTTGTCGACTGTGTATTGTCCGTTCGATGTTTCAATAGTACACAATTTTGCTCCACATTTAGTTGAACATGCCTAGTAAAATACGTTTTTATTCATTTCGTTTTCTTTTTATAATTTTTATTTAATATATATAAAAAATTATTTACACTTAATACTTTTCCTTCGTGTATACTTTTTAAAACTTCTATAGAATACATCGTATTAAAATAATAAAACAAATTACAAAAATAAAAATTCACAACAAACTACTATAAAACTATCAAACTTCAGACTACAATCACGAATTGTTGTATATACTAGATCACACCATTTTAGGTATAATAGTTTTTACTAATAAATAATATCATATCATTTACTATTTATTATCTTTATTGCTTTTGATAAACGATCGGATACATTGTAAAAATTTACGTTTAAAAATAAAATTATTATATTTAATATATTATTTCGTATATACAACTTTTCGAACAAATAATTCTTCGATTATATTACTATTCAAACAAATAACTTTTCTATCACTCGTCATTCAAAAACCTGATATTCGAAGACATGTACCCTACTCGCTTATTTTAATAGTTAACATTTTTGAAATTGTAAAAAAAAATTAATAGTTAGTCTAAATAATTTCACAGCAATGAATGTGATAAATTTAAATTCAATGATACGAAATCATTGTATACGAACTTTGGCGTTACAAATTTAGCTTATACTGATTTTATATCATTGAATTCGAATTTTATACATCCCTTACAATGACCCACTCGATACCCACTGAACAGCAGAGCGGTAATCCACTTGTCAACCGGTTTTTTTATATGATTATTTTAGTGAACTATTTTTGTATTTTATGTTTCTATACGTTTGATTAAACGTATAAAAACATAAAACTGTTGTTGATAATTTTTAGTATTTTCAGCCAATTAAAAACAGAACTACGTTAGTCAAGTTATATTATACCAATACATCGCTATCTATAGGTATATGGTATTATATCGTTATTGTTCACAAATTGTGGGTTTCAAACATTAAAATAAAATTGGTGACGAATTCGATGTTACTATAATATTGCGTTTTATTGTGGCGAGTTTGTGATTATAATAACAATAATCATAAATAGTAATTTAATTATACTTGCGTGTAGGCACTACAATTAACCTCTAACACTAGGTTTAGTTGACGCTTTGAACTGTATATAGTGACCGCCGAAAATCTTTAATAGCTATTATTATAACAATACGATAATAATTAAAAATTATACGTCAATAATACCAATATTTATTAATTATTTATAGGTATTTAAAAAAATATATATTATAATATTATTGATTGCACGTAGTACACGACGTTTCTCGCGCTGACTTACGGTTCGTCGATGGCAGTGGTGACAGCGACGTCGTCCATTTTTGACGAATTGCACTCGGACGATATTTCCTAAAAGCTAAATATGTTATACTATTTTAATTATTAATAGTGTAGAAGGCGTGCGAAATTCACTGTGAAACGAAACCGGAGTTGATTCAATAATAATAATAATTATTATTATTATTTTTACAATACAATTAGGAAAAATAGCATATCACAAATTATTTACACTCGCATCGTCAAAATTAGTATATTATATTATATTATGATACCGTCGTGTCCGCTTAAACCGCGTCGTGGAACTGGAGAATATTACAATAATATATAAACAGAAAAATAAGATATAATATAACACTGTTGGCGGTGGTCGATGGTAATACGGTATGCCTGTTGTTAGGATTCTTTGCCGAAGACCTTGCGTAACACCTTTCGCGGTTGGCATAATATAATATCAAAAAGTAATAATATAATATTACAATATTCTATCACTGTTATAGCAGGGCACGCCTACCGTGGTTAGGGCGTACTATGATTTTATCTGTCTTCTCCCGATGAGGATTTGACGGAAGTGCAAGGAGTGGGGAAGAGGGAGGTCGCGAAATTTTTCACAAAACGTTTTTTTTTTATCCCCATAATTAGCCGCCTTCTCCGACCTATCGATAGTAATGTCACCTGCCCCGTTAAAGTTCGACGGAAAAATAATTGGCGATCCACAGTCTCTTGTTTCGAGAGAACACGCGCGAATGTCGTGACGGTCGAGCAGGAATCGCGGTGGCCGCAGAGAATTATAATATAAATCAACACTTGCGGACAATGATAATAAATTAATATTATTATTGTGCAACGAGCAATGTGGCAATAATAATCGCTGCACCGTGCCATATTATATTACAGAGAATGTCGTGAGCGTAAGTTGGTTTGATAACATCGCATTTTCGTTTCAGAAAATCGGAAAACGTCGGCGATATGACCGTTGTGAATGTATATTACTATCATGATACTACCAAGGTGGAATCTCAAATTTTTTTTTTACTACGTCTTTGAGTATTTCTAATCGTTTTAGAATTCTAAACGGATAACATTTAACTTCTGCTGCATATTATTATGGATAAATATGAGTTAACATAGTATAACAATATAAACACTATAATATAAAATTTTGTATTACAACATTTGAAGCAAAACAATATAAATAGTAAAAAACTTTTTACTTTATAACGATAATTTATTTCGTGAGAGTATGATATAATAATTTATTATTTCAACGATTTTTTGCTTACCTACCTTTTAGAGAAAGAAATATTTGATAAGTATTAAAAATGTTTTTTTTTTTTTGAGGTATTATTGCTATTATATAAACCAGGAATAAAAGAAAAAAAAAGAAGCGTAATTAATAATAAAAAAAAAAACCCAAAAATATTTATTAAAAATGTAGTTACATTAAGTGACATAAAAGAAATTACATTGTATGTTAGTTGTTTTATGCCATTAACCTTATTTAACTAACACACATTTGCATAATCAATGAACGATTATTAATTATTATGAGGTTCTCCTTTGCTTAAAATAGGTACTGTAATAACACATAATGTCAGCAATTTATATACCTAATTGTATTAGTGATTACAAAAAATACAATTCTATGTTATTGCATTAATACTAAGACAGGAATTTTAGGTTTAATACACGACCGCCGTGCGGTTCAGAAGAATAAACATCAGTCGTGAAATAACCATTTAATAATTAAGACTATTACTGTAAACGATTCGCCTTTAATTAACACTTCTATAATAAAGTTTAAATTAACTACTTAATAAATGTTCTGACTCTGTTACCGACTTATCTACATTCCTCTGACTGAGTTGCAAAGAAAACTTATAAACGTTAATTGGACACACACAAACGGCATCAACCAAGCGTCCATAACAATCGTATACAGAATACTCGAAATTTGAAGGAAGTATAATCATTGTAAAGACTACGGAATACAAAATATTATATAGATAATAGATATATATTTCATCATACCTAGGTATTAATAATATACATTACACACTAAAAATCTAAATAAAGTAGAAAGTGATTCATCAATCATGTCCACCCATTTTTTAATTAGGAAGTTATTCAAATAATGCATTTTGGATTTTTTAACAAGGTATCTATACTTAAATATACCATAATTTCAAATGATTTTTTTTAAATTTTGATGCCACTGTCGAAATTTTAAAGAGTATTTTTTAAATTATTTATATATAGGTACTAAAGATAATAATTCCTAAAATGGTTCTATAGCAAATAACTGTATATTATATAAAAATGAATGTTTATTTGTTAGCTAGAGACTCAACAATTACTGGACCGTTTTCAATAAAAGTTAAATCAATGAAATACTTGAGACTTAAGGGATTTTTATACCTTATTTTTCAACCCCTTTAGGAAGCTGAAAGGTAGCTCACTCATAAAAATAGCTTTCGGCTCGCAAAAAAGAATATTTTTTTGTTGTTTATTAATAGGGTTGCCATTAATTATAACTAATTATTAATTATAATTGTTATATTATATTACTATTATAATAAGTAGAAATATTGCAATAATCGTTATCTAGATAAAATTCTAATTATCAAAATGTAAACATATATACATAATTTATTTTAATAAACTATAAAAAAAATATATAATATATAATTTTACTCCGGTCTACAAGAGACTGCAACAATTTCACACATTCGATCGAAGGAGCAATTGAATAAATAAAAAATACTTTTCGTGTATAAATAAACAGTTTTATTTTTTAAATGTTTTAAATTAATTTTTTTATTGAACTGAAAAAAACATCAACAACAAAGGTTATTAGTTTTTA
>JACXSJ010000541.1:187354-240031 GCA_014851325.1 Pentalonia nigronervosa | reverse complement strand
AAAAAAAAAAAAAAAATAAGAAAAAACTCTCAGTATTACGCTTTGAATCAGAAAGTACTTTGGCAATCGGTATTCCGATTCAAGTATATGTACATTTTTTTTTATCCACACACGGGATGAAGACCGGATGAGTGTAGACAACTTGAGACGTTGATTTCAGAAGTCGTTGCAATTTAGCGATACAGTGGCATTATTCTACGCGTATATATATATATATATATATGCGTGCATGTGTGTATGCAGCCACATCGACAGTACGATATAAAACGCGTACAGGCATATTATATAATATGTAGAATAATCTATTTGGCGATAGGTATTTTTATACCACGTAACATTTTGTTTCTTTTCAAATTCTGGCCGGAACAAAAAAGATTTTTCGGTTCTATAAAATTAAGGAATTTTTTCTTCTGGAAAACACATTTCAGGGTAGCTAAAATGTTTCAAACGTTTCACGTAAAGCGCGTAATACAACCTATACAATATGCATCATTCGACCGAAAATTGAAACTGATTACATTTCAGATATGTCAAGGTATCAACGTTTACAATATTTTCAAGAGGATGTTATAATAAAAAATAATCCCCATCGCTCTTATAATATTATATACATGTATAATATTATAATCTCTATACAAAACCATAAACACTAACGTTCAAATGACGCACTCAATGCGTAAATTGCATATAGTAATATTCAGATAAAAATATGTTACAATGCAGCAGTGTGAAGATGTTTTGTATTTCACGCGTGTGCTACGGATTTTATACGGTATTTGCGCACATAAACAATGCGTACTTATTTATTAACTAATAAAATTGTATAAATGAATTAACCAAACTAACCTTTGTCTCTTCTCGCCCACATGAGTCGTCCGTTGATAATCAGGAAAAAAACAAATACTTTGACATAGCTATAGGATAAATCCCGTCAAAGGCAAAATTGGAACCTGCAGTCTTGGATGTTCGCATGCGGTAGCTGATAACTACAGGTATACGCGGTTATATCGTGGTATTATCCAAACGCGGTTATTGATGATGCGTTCTCGAGTGTATTCTTGTTACTCACAAATGGTTTCTCTTCTCCGCGAAACGCGTGTACGTAAATAGTTTTGACCGTTTAGACAATAGTAGTAATTAGTTATCGAGTGTTGACGCGCATACCCAAAACTATACGCAACAACGGAGAAATGTTTTAGCTATATATTTTATGCGGTGCTGTCCAACGTGCGAAATGCAATAGTATTATATTATATTATTATGTTAAGCGAAAAAAGCCAACAATAATAAACTGAATATTATGCAAAATTGAAACGGAGAGATGTCGAGCAGACTGCAGTCGAGAAAACCGAATTCAAAAGAGCCACAATGTAATATTATGACGACCTGTTATAACAGTAAGCCGACTGTTTGTAGTTGACCGAAAATTTTATACGACGACAGTCATTTTATTTTCAGAGATCACGATGGTATTCACATATCATTAAATATTACGTTTAGAATAAATGGATATTTTAAACTCAATACGATAGTGGAAAGAATAAAGTAATAAGAATAATACGAATAAAAAACCGTTTTTTCAGTATACAAATAATACTGAATACAATATGCAAACATGTATTTTCGTGTAACCTAACCTTGTACTGTTTTGTCTTGAATTTTTTTTACGACTTTTAAAAAAAAGGTCTGCTTTAGAATTGTATTAATTTTTTTGTACTATACAATTCAGTTCTTTTATGAATGTCCATATCACCTGCGTAGTGAATTACATTTTATATTTAACCAAACGTGTTTGATTTGTTTTTAACAATTTATATAGTTTGACTTTAGAAATCAAAATGTTTTGATTTGATTTATTTTATTTATAATATTCTTTTAAATTATTAACGCAGTTGTAGGTAGTTTATCAATAATAATGGTTCATTTAAAAACAAGCTTTTTAACAAACGTTAGCAAAATATTGTATACTTATCAGGTTCATATACTAATTAGTTATCATTTATTATTTCTGAATCCAAATATCATAATGTTATGTAGTAACAATGTCAATTTTTTTTAGATAATAATCGTTATCATTGTATATTGTAACAAAAGTATTTAAGTTGTGACTTAGATGACTATTTTGTAGATTTCATAAGGTTAGGCGTTTGAAAATTTGATTGCGAAAATAATATAAATAGACATAATCATAAATCGCACTGGAAGAAAAAAATGAGTCTAAAGAGTTTTGTTCTAAATTAAGTTTAAAATAAGCTACCTGGTTTATATTAAAGTATTCCTAGAAACCATAATATTAAACTCTCTAAGTTGTTTTACATATTATGTAATATCAAGTTTTTTTATTTCATAGAAGATTGTATACATTTTATTTTGCAGAAAAAAAATTATTTTATTTCATTTATCCTCTTTCCTATGCAATGTATATACCGGTATACCGCAGACCAAATTATCAATAATGCTATTTTGGAGCATATTTTGCAAATGACAAAACAAAAGTAACTTTTGATAAAAAAAATCCTTAAAAATCACACATTATATTATTTTCAAAAACACATTAATTAACTTGTTTCTTAATATAAACCTTGGAGAATCAATGTTAAGAAAGTCTAACCCAAGCTAAATAACATTGCTGTTCACTGAATGTCAAATCTTTTCTACACTGCCAATCACATTATTGTATGTTATTAAAATAATGTATCATATTTATAAGTACAACAAGTATGGTACTAAGATCAGTAAGATTAATTACCTAAAACAAAATAATTTTTTTAAACAACATAAACTTAGTTTCCAAACAAGAATAAACCAAGCACAGAAACCTTATCTAATCGAAATATCAACGTAAAATGTCTAACTCTAAAATTAAACGTATCATATTATACAAATTGCATTACTCTTACTTAATTTAACCTACCATTAATATCATAATATTACTAAAATTGTAATATCTTTTAGTTATACTTTAAAATATAATTTACATTCTTTAAATCTTTCTCTAGATTAATTAACGACAATGAACCAGTATAAGCAATATTTCTCATTTCTAATTAAAAAAAAAAATAATTTTATAAAAAACATATAATAAATTATTTTTTGTTTAGGCACTATAATAGATATTGATTCTATGAAGTTAGATGTTGCACTAATGAATGGTTGTCTTATTCGTATTAGAACTAATCTGAATATTAAAAATTGTTATCTAATATCTGAATGTTAATTTGATTATTATTACAATTAGTATATAATAGGTATATTTTAAAACAATGCTAACATTTGTTTTAACTCTTATTGTAATGTTTTTGAATGTCTACAATTCGAGAAATATTCTAAATAAGATAAAAATTGCAAATAGAATATATTTTTCGTGTGATGATTATTTTTTTGTTATTAATGCGGTCTTACACTATTTTCAGGTGTTTGTTTAACTGCTCAAAGTAGAATCTACAGAAAAAAAAAATAACTACGTAACAATCGATCAAACACCGTAAGTATATATTGTATTATATAATACGCATCATTGTTGTTATACACTAGGAAGTAACAATCGATAATGATTTTAATTTATGAAGTCACTAATAATAACAACACCGTTTGCTATATTATATTATAACTATGATTTGTAAATTCTAAAAGTACGTATGCAACAACAATATTTTAAAAAAACAGTCGACCATCGGAGACTATCAACACGGTTGGAAATGTATTGTTTAAAACTGATAATTTTGTGAAATCATTTTGAGGTTTAAATTTTTTTATTTGCAATGTTAATGTATATCATTACATCCTCCCAATGAGAAGAAAATAAAGTTTTTTAAAACTCCAAACCGATTTTCTATCTATTTAGGTATACTAGTACTGATATACGCCTATTATTTGTATTATTTCACAGTTACCGTAATAAACTATATAATATTATGTATTATAATTATCATGATCAAAATGACATAATATAGAAATGCCATACGTTTCGTGCCATATATTTTTCTGAAAAAGTTAAAATTGAATTGTAATTTGTTTATACGGGACCTCGGTGTCAAGTTTTTCTTTTAAAACGGCTGAGATTTTCGTCTCGTGGGAATTAATTCGTGTTTTTGGTACTGAGGTCACCGAGGCGTGTCTGGGTTTTCTCTTCTTTTCAAGTTTGAAAAGCGATTAACCATCATCACGTTCTTAAAATGACTCGAAACGTCAGATTGCGTTTAGGATTATATTATGATTTTGACATTACATGTTGTTTTGTTTTTATTTTTATATAAATGCGTACGGAGACGACGAGAAACGTGAAATTTACTGATAGTCTTCGAGAAGGTATTGCGTAAGTATTCAGCCTATATATAAAATGTGCGATCAATATCCTACATGAAAAATTTAAGCATGTTAATCGCATATACTTATTTATGCTCGACTTCGAATTTAAAAATAAAATCGTTTTTTTTTTTTTTATTTAAATTTCGACTGGGATTAACATATATTTTAAACAATTTTTTTCGGTTATGAAATGCATTTATTAAAAAAAAAAAATCGATTTTACTCTATGGCTAACGTTGTTGAAAGTTTTTTTGCTACAACTTTATACGGCTTTACGCAGCACGTTATTCTTAACTTTGTTCATATTTACAAAGTGTAGTATCTATAAACTTCTTCTTTTAAAGGCGTCGTAATGTCTTTTTAAGTTAAGGGTCAGTCCATGTGGTAGTCTGAGAATTTAATAGACACGTTTCCATTATTTCGTTATCAACAAGAAGTTCACACCACGGGCATTGTGTGGGTATCGAATAATTTTAAAATGATAATCGATTAAAAATATATTCATGCTAGGTATACATGTTTATGAAATGTACGCGTATTTCATAAATCATAAAAAGAAAACAGGAAATTCGCTTTGTTATACGAGTATAGTAAGTATCGAGGGCAATTTAAGTAATCTAAGTATAGGTTATTGAAATGGAGGTGTTGAATTATGATTCAATGATAAATCATTACATAGGAACAAAGATTTTAACAGAGACGTTATGTCAGTCTATATTTCTAAGGATATTTTATCATATATTTATATTGCTATTGATTTTTTTTTAAACATAATTTTTTATTAGACCATTTGTAATAATTTGTACAATATAGATTAAAAGATAAAATAAATAAATTAAAATTAACATATGGAGGTATTTCGTTATGAGATATTAATTATTTATAATAATGATCTATATATTTTTTGATTTAAATAAACTAATGATTTTTTTTTTTTTGGCTCCCCGAAGTACCAATTTTATCAAATTTACTATCAGAAACCAGCATCAAATAAGTTATTGAAGTTTGCTCCAAAAAGTGATGATGACAAAAAAATAATACTTTTATAATATTACCATTGTAAAATCAATACATTCCTCTGCTTAGAATTTAAAAACTACCTTCAACATTTTACTCGTTTTAAAAATTATCCATTCAGTGCAACTACCCTTTTTGTCTTCTTAACAAGGAGCTTGTTATAAACTTATAACAATGACTATTTTCAATATTTTACTTTTTAATACGAACTACGAGTTTTCTGGTTTACCATTAAAATGATAATATTTCAATAAGATGTTATTAGATGGATTTTGTTGACCAAAACGGCACTTAGTTTAAACTCTATTACAGTTGTTACATGTTACTATCGTGAAATTAGTGTGACAGTGATTTTAAAGTGCTTTGAATTGATAATGAGCAAACCTGTTTATACTACCGGGTTATACTGTAAAATTGTGTTAAAATTTTATTTTCTCTTCTAACGTATTATTGTAATGTCCCGCATGTAATCGTTAACTATAGTATTGAAAGTTTTGATTTTATATTTCTCTGTTACAAATTTGGTTCATTAAAATGTTGAGAATTTCATTTATTAATTTCAAACGACCGATCAAAGTCCTGTCCTTGTAAAATATATATTAAATATGTTTGTTATTACATATTATCTTTGTATAAAATCATTTACTCAAAGAATTATTTATGTTTTTGCCAGTATTAAAGTATGCATTGTTCATTACATCAAGAAACTTTGGAACATGTATAAAATAGTTCTCAAGTTAAAAAGACAATTAAAACTAATTTTACGGAGTTTAATAACTTTAATAGATTTAAGTACTTATAGGGATTTCGAATGAAATATATGTGTACACAATAACACTTGAGCTGTTTTCCGTGATATTAGTGTACATTGATAGGCACATCAAAGAAAATAGTTTAGTATAATAATTAAGTGATAATGTTAATCTATGTTATATAATAGTACACTTATAAGTTGATTTGACTACAAGAAACTTAATCAATAAATCAATAATAATACACGTGTTGTGGACATAACGTTATTGTTTAGTGTCGTTTTGTAGTTAAAAAAAAAAAAAATCAAACGAAGGAACAAAATAATCGTAATTCTAAAGGAATAATACTTAAGATTAATATTATTCGAAATCGTGCAAACGAATAGAATGCTTTCTTAAACAGACACGTTAATTTTTTCTCTCTTTGCCTGAAAACTCCTCTTGTGATCCTACAGCTATTGTGCGGGTTCGAAGCTTTGGCGTATAAAAAAAAAAAAAATTAAAAAATAACACATAAAGCGGAAAAAAAGCAACGTTATGTCTGAGGCGCCGCCAACGGAGTCTCATCCTCGTTTTTCGCTTTCAAGAAGACACTATTACTCGGTATTATCGTGTCTCGTTTGCGTCATATTTAAATCTCAACCGCGCGTATCCCGCACTACACCCTGCGGCACTTGTACACGCGCACACATTCATAATATAAAAGTCGTCTAGCTGTGGCGAAAGAAAAATTTCCGCCGTGCCGACAACTGCACGATTTATTCAGTCATAAATATGTACGTTTTATTTTTCAAGTCCGCAGCAGTCAGTGGCAATGCAGGTCGAGTTGACGATGACGAGCAGCCGAAATGAACATAATAATATCCTACTACGATACTTCGTTCTATATAATACGTATACGGCCGCGGCGTGTAATGTTATATTCATATATTATGTTTCGTATATACCCCGTAGGGGTGGATTGATAGTAGTACAATATAATGTATGGTGTCGTCCTACAGGGTCTGAAATCTCACCAAAATACCGGTTATGGTGGTTATTCGATCTGAAAAATTACCGGTATGCTTTTAATGAGAGCTTATAGTTTTGTAATTTTTGAAACAGATATTTTGAGATGAAGTACTAATATTGGATTTTTGTTAAATTACATCGGAACAGGTCATGATCTGTAACCCTAAACAGAGACAATCCTAAAGGTTCCAGTCTCTCTGTAATCGTCGGCGGCGGGGGGATATTACCAAGTTTCGAGACGTCGTTGGCCCGACGCCATCGAGAAAGGTATACAATACAGCGTATATCTGTGACGCACGCATGCACACGGTGTGCGACGGGTGGGGGTCGGGGAAGGCGAGGTCCTTTTGGTGTGATGAATGGCTCGTTAAAATAATAATGTGAGTGACGTCTTGCCGAGGGCCGCGGGAGAGTCGTTGCGCTGCCACCGCCGGTCGAGCAGCACACACAACGCATTAATCACATAGCAACGATTATTGTTTTACTGCGGTGGCGGCAACGTGACGGGTCGTTTTCGGTTCGAATTGGGTAGTTTTGAAGTTATGCAAACGGTTCTTGTTTAATAAGTAGGTAATAATGCACACCGCCAAAGGTCGTATGACGTGTATAATTGCGGCCGCCGTGGCAATTGATCACGCCGGTATAACAGTAGATATAGTTCGCTCCCCACGAGCATTCTTATTCCCGATCGCCACTGTTATTGTAATGCGCGGGCAACGCTGTCCGTGTACATTATAATATAACATTATAGGGAATAATAATAATAATATAGAGCCAGTACAGCTATGCTGGACACGGGTCAAAGCTTAGAATGATTTTTACCAGCGAACGAGCGATGCGAGCTAGAATAAAATATATATGAATTCTGTTCGTGGAATATAGCTTGGTGTCGTATTGTAGGACAATAATATTATAGGAGTCGTGTCGGGTTTTACACGCACATATAATATGATGATAAATGATTATATATTATTACGATATATCGTGCACATTCACTCCGTTTCAACGTGTGCGTCTTCGACGTGGATACTGATGCTTATTAAAGGTAGTATGCCTTGCACCGACGTCGTAGGTTGACAAATTTCCACGTAGAATCGGATCGATTAATGACACCGTTTCGAAATCCTGCACGAGTCTCAAAACTACGACACGTATAAGTTACGCTGTAATCTCGATAACGACGCATTGGATACCGCATATACCTCGATGTATGTATGATATTATGACTAGGTTGTTAGGTATATAATAATAAATATCCTTATGAAATTGAAGTTCGAGAAGTCTATAAACGTCGTTTTGAGAAATGTAGGTTTTCCACGACGACTGTATGGATTGCTGGTTCCAGTAATTGATGAGTCTCCGTAAAGTCGGTGGTGTGCGGTTTAATTTTTTGTCTTGGCAACTCTCGGTTCTTTTATGATACGACATATTCGTGTAAAAGACCGACAATTGATCGTAGCGGATTTTTGGCTACCGTCCACGCAATATTCATTAATAGTGCCAATTTATTTGCAGGCCGAGTTAATCAAACTTTAAGCGTACATTTTCGACCGAGTGATCACTTGGATAACACTAGGAATAGGTATTTAACTTTATGGCAAAAAACTATTGATTTTATATGGCTAACAAACGTGATTGTAAAATCCAACAGCGTTTTAACGACTTTTTTGAGCGCATATCTCTGTTAGCGCAATGCTTCCACAACCGTAGCAAACCCGAATAATCAAAATTAATTGATGATACTTCACATCGATGTACAGGCATCTATCTGTGCTTAAACTGTCTCCAATTTGTCAAGCAAAGGTTTACGGTAAAAGTTTACTTATAAAAGTGTACGGCAAAAGTTAGCCTTACCAAATATAATTTACCTAACCCAACGGTCGATGCCTTGAATACTTGATTAGAACTGAGGGCAGTGGTACTATTTATAGCGTACACGTTATGACTTACGAAGAGTGGTGTAACATGGGCAGTGTAAGAAGTGTATTGCTACGAACGGTTTGAAGTTTTCTTCTTCCGAAGTGCATTAAATTATTACTAACTATGGTTTATTGTTTTAAGGAAAAATAAATTCGAATTCAGTCCATTAATTTTGTATATGTAGGTTATTTTGTCGAAAAACCTATGCCATTAATCATTAACAAGTAACACGAAATAGAAAATCGCAAATCAAAATCTACGTATTTATTTTCTAGTTTCTATAGCTAGATCTCCTGAGTATAGTACCTCTAAAGGTTTACGTAGAAGTGTTTTTGTATTCAAACGAAATTCACTACCAATACCGATTGCCTTAAGGGAGGTGTTATTTTCATTTTCCGAGGAACATCTATATTGTTATCAAATGCACCAACCTTCTGACATACATTTATTCTAGCTTTGAGATTGACTTTTGTGCCGTAACCATAGAAAAAATGTAATATATAAATAGATTATAACTCAAAAATTTAAGTGATTTACTGTGTAATACTCGAGAGTATGATAATTAACAATTTATCATTATTAATACATACTATATTCTGCAATGTAATATAAAAACAGTTTCGTCAAATTTTACAATTAAGTATTAAAACGTTAACACATGATCATATCTAGTTGTTGATAATTTTTAATATTTGAAACACAATAATTTTAATTTTAATCAAAACTCATAATTATTTACAATTTTTAGAACACTGCATATTCGCCATACATTGATAAATGTCAATTGTTACGGACCTCCAATGATGTCCGTGTACAAATAAATTACACAGACACTTTCAAACTAATAATTACTTTCTATATTTAAAATCGATAAAGAAAACTTACAATACAATTAATATTTAATAAAATGTTTATAAAAAATAGTCTGACAATATGAATGTTCTGGCGAGAATAATAATGCTTTGTCTTATTACTCTAAAATCCCACTGCCATGGCTTACTATGCGAGCCAGGCCCGTAGCCAGGTTAGCATTAACCAGCGCTTGCCTGAAAGTGCTGTCACAGTAATTCCTTTCAGATAATCGCCATTTTACAATATTACTATACACTATTATGCACTACGCTAACTAATATAACAAGAAGGGGTTCTTAACATAATTTTATAACTTAATGTAGTTTCGTTCTGAATATATGGTTGAAAAATCTGTGCATTTAATCGTTAAGATGACATTTATTTCAAATGAAATCTAATCCGATTTGCTGATGTTAGATATTTAAAAATAATTTCCGGCCGGGCGCAGTACAAATGAGCATATTATTATCCTGAATCATAAATTAAATAACAAACACTAGCATATGGATAAATGATTTATTGTTTTGTAGTGTTCGTTTAAAGTGTGTCTGGACTTTTGTACATTGTACGTCAGAAACACGTGTTGTACCTACATAAATAGTGCTTATGAGTTACGATTTTTCAGTATTTATTTATTAAACATTGTTGAGATATTGAGCAGTACAGCTGATTACATCATAATAGTTTTACACTGTAATACATTGTCACATCAACTATTATCGTTTGATTGTTTGATATAACACGAGTTGTTTTTCAGCCATTTATTTCATGTATATTGTATACATTTTCATAATAATTTATATTAAAAGTAAATTATGATGATACTGCTGTGGTTAAAAATCATATAATAAGTTATTGAATTTTATATTATTTAAAAATGAATACCATTTTTAGATTTTTCAGCAGTTTTTAACCTATAAGTTTAATAATCATTTTTAATACACAAAAAATATATTTTAAACTGTTAGCTTACTTCATAAATTTAATAACATTTTAAACACCTCAGTATCGTATTGTACAATCCAGCCAAAGAGGCATTTGAAATTGTTTCAACTATTGCACAATTGCCTGAATTGTTGGTTTTGAATAAAGTTAACTACAACATTATTGTTTACAAAGGACGTTCACAATGCATATATATGTGTAAACCTATTAAATATTTATTATTATCCGTTTCTAAAAAGAAAACACGATAGATATGTAAAATAATAAAATATAATATAATATAATTGACTTGATATGTGGCTTTATTATAGTAGCTACTAATATAAATATATAAAAATATTAGTATTCATATAATAAATCGTTTAAGGGTTTTACAGGTGAGAATAGAAATTACATATAATATGGTACGTCATATTATGGTCATAATATAAATGGCAGACGTACTAAATTTGGATACAAAGCCACATTTTCTGATTTTTAGAAGAAAGCAAAATCAAAATGCAATAATATTACGTACTTGCGTATTATTGATTTAGTTTAAGTAAAATTTTGAGTATAGCTTATTTATTTCGATGAATACAATTTATAAATAGTTGTAAAAATCGTCGTTGCGTTTTAAAAACTCAATATTAAAAAAAAAATACTGTCATTTGAAGATTTCAAACTACGGCGACGTGGATATAACCGCTCATGCTATAGAAAATGACTTGAGTCTACAATTGCACCCACGAACTGAACAAATAGGGTTGTTTTTTTGTGTGGAGGGGCGGATAGGAAGGTCGGGAGAAGCTCCCGAGAAGTTATGCCGATTTGCAATTATGCAAATTGTTAGCAAACCGTCCACGGGTCGTAGTTTGACTCGGTACTCAAGCCGTTTGAAGACTTGCTCGTCAGGTACAATAACCATGCATTTGGGTGCCCGGGAAATAGTCGAAATCTTCGCGGTCTTTGCTCCTTTGCTGCGTTGAACGAAAGATTTAGAAAGAAACGAAGGCGAATAAGTCTGGTGTTGGGCCGTTGCGATCATCTGTCGCATGCACGATAAACTCGGGCCACAGACCGTAACAAATTGGCCGGACAGAGAGTACATAAATATATAGGTCAGGTACAAATTGTATAAACCCATATATATATATATATATATATATATATTTATAAAAGGTAACCGACCAACGATTGGAAAATCCTAGTACGAGATGTTCACGCGGTATTGACCTAGGTCTTATTGTTAGACGTATGGTGGGGTTCAAAAGTCCAAGAATAATAATACATTACTTTCGCTTATACTCACGACACGCGCGTGCATTGGTATATTTCTGCGCGTGTGTATTTCGAAAATAATCAGAATTTTTGCATTTCTGTTTTTCAATCACGTTGCTAGTAAAAATAAGTTAGATGATGGTTTCGGGTAGGTTCCAAATAACGAAACGTTACTGATGATGATCACGGTAATCCAATTATTATTATTGTTATTTTTTTTGCACCTTTTAGATACTGAAAGTTGATAATTTTATTAGGTAAATTATAGGATTGTCCATTGATCTGAGATCATATTGATAATAGTATATTATTTTTGAAGTTTAGATTAAAAATTCATACTTATAACGATGGATCGCTTAAAAATATATAAAGACTATGTGTAACCTCCTGCCAGTTTATTTTGTTATATCTAAAACTGCAGACTTTATAATTAAATTTATAAAATAAAAATTCTAATTTCATATAAATAAAACTTTACCATATTGTATGAACCAAATATTATTGAGTTCTAAGTTTTATTGATTTTTCAGCTTATCGATTATTATAACACAAACTTAGAATTTCTACATTTTTTTGCTTTGTAAATAATAACACATATTTGTGGTAGGTTTTACACAATATCTGATCTTTTGATTACCTATACACACGAAAGTGGCACGGAGAAACGATTTTTTTATGTTCCGGCCGTATATATAATACGTTTTTGTATGTAATCAAATGAAATACTTATTTCATTTTAATGTGTTTTATAATTTAAGTACATACATTATTTAAGTTTCAAACAAGAGTTCTATATAGCTTTCAGTGATACGATGGTCACAGACTGCAATTTATGTTAATATTCGTATGATTATAATATTTTTTGAATTTTGTTTGGATTAATTCTTATAAAGAAAACCGTTTGATTACTTAAAACTATAGTTTACGAATGTTATTAAAAATAGTTATTTAAACCTTTTAAAATAATGGAAGTGATTTCAAACAAAAAATGATACAAATTGAAAGGCTCTACTTTAAAAATACGAAATTACTTCTGTCGTGATTGAAATTTAAAAAAATATATGGTTGTTTATTAACGTTTAAAAATGTAGAATTAACTCATGTCATATTATGTACACGTCTAGAATATAATCATACAATATTGTAGTCTGCAGTAATATTATATCTCCATTAAAAAAAAAAAAAAACCGTAAACAGACAAAATATTTGAAGTAGAATCGTCTATTCGTTCAAAACCAAGCTATACCAATTTACCTTTTCAATGTTAATTAATGTCACATTAAAAGTACTTTGGATGTGATTGTATTTTCTTTCACTTTTGACAACGATATTATTTTTTCTATGTATTATCAAGATTCAAGATATAAACTATTTCATTTTTCTGGTATGCTACCAAACCTTAACAATACTCTTGGGATATACAAACGCGAGTTTTGTCATATTGTTGTGCGTATGACAGACAGTAATAATAACGACCTTAAATATGAGTGCAGCGAGTCTTTTACAGCACAAGATTTATTGTGATATAATATTAACTACCTACTTATTTAATAACGATATATTATCATGTCAAAATCGATAATATTTGAGGTTAATACGCCAAATGCTTTTTAAATTTCTCTCGGTAACTTTTCATCATAAATAATTTGTGTCTTTTACAATGAGAAATCGATAGTAAAGCGATTATTAAGCATCGTAGCATATCATAATAAATTGTTTTTAACACATACATTTTTTTTTTTTTTAAGAAGGGGGATGAATTGACTAAATCTTTATGATTTATAAGTTTATAACGTGACGTATTTTGTTTTGATGCACTGTCGCTTGTCGAGTATATTTCAATTTTTGCGTTCCGTCATCGTTTTTTTTTGTTTTCCGTCGATCCAAATAAAAATCAAACACTTAACGTTCAGTTTTTATGTAAAAATTATTTTTATGCTTATTGTTATTATCATTTTCATGGATATACTATCAATCATTGTAACTATGATAATCGTCATTGGTATAGATATAAAAGTTAATTTGATGTTCGCACAGATAATATGTAATTGTAAGAACACGCATTCGTTTTAAATCGGAAAGCGCTGATTAAACCATTAGGTGCCTTAATATTTTTCGTATTCACAAAATAGCCAAAAATCGTCCACAAATATTGAGGTCACAGCTAAAGCACTTAGAAAAATGTGTGTGACATAGGCATGTCTAAACTTTAAATATATATGCACAACAATTTTCGTGAAAGTAGGTATTCTGTTCCAGATTATGAAATTAAAAACGTAACTTGTTATTAAAAAAACCGAGAGATGATGGATGGATTTACTAGGTAACAAACACAAGAATGAATAAAAATGGACTAAGACTTTTCAAAATATTCAATTTTTTTCTAGAAATAATGAATGTCAACGTTAAAAATATAATCATGCACCCATTCAAAATTTACCTACTGACCGATGTAAATATATAAAAACGAATCAATCAACGCAAGATCACGGATGGCTGTTGTTCAACCATTGTGGGATTCCACCATGACATTTAGAAATATATAATTTTTTATTCAATATTAGACAACATATGATAATGGAACGTCGCACACAGTGTTGAGCAAAAATAATTAAATATTTATTTAGATAAATATAAAGATAATTGAGTATAATTTCATCTAGATAGAGATAATATTTCAGTAAAATAAAGATAATTTCAATTTATCTAGATAAATAAAAAAATAATTTTTTTTTTATTTTATAGCGATTTATAATTACACAATAATTAGTACAATACTTTTGTGTGCGCGACTGCACATCCTTGCCTGTATATAAAGTCATAAAACATAATAATATTTTTACTGTTTACCCACGTAAACTTTTGGAAAATCCATACAAATTTCATTATTCTGATACATGCGTATTTTGTATTTTGTAACTATTATTTTGTTTTTATCTAGCGGTTCTCGTCTTTTATTTACTATTTAAATTAATTATATCAAATAAATATTATATTTTACATTTATCTATCTAGACGATTTAGTTAAGATGACTCGATTATTTATCTGAGATGCACGTCATAGTTACATTTTTAAATTTATTTAGATAAGATAAAAGATAATTGATTATTTGTCTAGACAATTCATCTAGATAAATATTTATCTTATCGTGCTGAACACTGGTCGCACAACAGTCGGGTTGCAGATCGGAAGGGGTCAGCGCCGCGACGGTGACGTCATTGGTGTGGGGGGGGGGAATCGCATGCAGACTGGGCAGTTGGCAAGGATAATTTCGTTTTTCACAGCACGTTGTAGTTATTTGAATAATTACGAAAAGATAATTTGTATTAAAATATCTGCGTTACGGGTGCAGGACGGGCAAAACGGCGTCGAGTGAAAGGAACACGAAATTACACGAATGTATAATAATAATAATACTATATAATGTAATGTATTCCGGCCGGCGGATGAAATTCAAAGTGTTGCGTGATACGTTGTACTTCCGTGACAGTTCCGTCGTATGGAAATTATCATAATATGCACGTGTACACACATATATATATATATAATAAAGGTACAATGTCCACAACGATATTGCGGAATAGGTTCATAATAATAAACCTCGCTAAATAAAATATATACCCGGGGTGGAGGTAATTTATTTGTGTCGGGTCGAAGACTGCACGGAGCCTACGGCATGGGCGCGATGTTTTCGCGATTGACGCCATGCACACGGCGATAGATTGCAAAGGAACGAAAAAAAATTTAACAAGAATTTGCGTTCGGAAAGCAGTAATATGCAATAAGAAGATGCACATTACAATAACCGCGAACGAATGAGATGCAAACTCTCGCCGTGAAACAACGTTTAATTGAGTTTATAATCATTACTATCGTTACTGTAGGATCGTCGAAGATACATTTACATAATTACAAAAGCGTTCGTGTACAACAATTGGATATTTATATGTTGACCTTTAACATTTGTGTGTTGGGAGGTATGAGGGGGTAGTATACAGGGTATAATCACTTCTCTAGATTTTTTTTTAGCGTATACTCTAAATTGACGACGATACGCGGGTGTGCGGCCGTATAGCTCCGTGTACCTATTAGAATTTTCGGTGATAAAAACAAAATGTTTCTTATATTTTTCACATTAGCCGAAAATATTTTGAGAACCAATTACCAATATCAGATAAAAGATACCGATATAAATATATTATGTCTCATTTTTAACTCGTTATGCTTGTAAATTTATAATATGTATACATATATAATTGTATATGAGTGTATGGCCATGTGAGCATGACATAATATATATATATATATATATATATATATTCTCCGTACCACAATTCCGAATCGTTTGTATTTATAACAATGTTTATTAAAATTATTTAGAATAACTATCGTCTATAATCATTAATCAGCAATCACTAACCAGTAAGTTCCTGTACTAGACACTAGTAACCATTCTTATTTGTTAGACTATACTAATTGTTTTAAGTTCTTCGTTGCCCGTTAGTCAACGTGATAAACCTATGATGATTTATAAATAATATTTTATAAGCAAACCGAGTTTATTACTATTTACTAGCAGACAGTATTCAGCAGAGCGTAAGAGTTACGACTAGTAAGTTTCACGAATCTTGTGAAGTTTAGATTTTAAATTAAAATGGACAAATTTGTTATTAGAGAATCAAACTCTTTAATGCAATTATAATAAACTAATTAGTAGTCACTAATATAAAATATTATGACATAGCTATTTTATAGTTTTTTTTTTATGTTAAAAACTAAATAGTTTTCAACTTTTAAAAGTTACAATATATCTATAATTATATGTATTAGTATTTAATTTTAATTGAATATCTATAACCTGGATAATTATAATAATTGAAAAAATGTTCATGGTATGGAAAATATATGATGGTTTATGTAACTATTTTCAAGTGCATCATCAGACTCAAATAGAAATAGTAAAACAAAAGCCAAGCACAGTGGATTAAGAAAAAGGCTAGCTAGTCCTGAATTCCTATTAAATCTTGGTTTAATGTGTGATTTTCTAATGAACTATCAGTTTTGTCAAACATACTCCAGACGCGTTATTTAACATTAATTCAAACTTAGCAGCATATAAATAGAAGTGTAAGAGTTTTTATTTTATTTAAAGACTTAAAAAATAAATATTTGACTAAAGTGACAAATGTTACAAATAATATGACTTTTAAAAATATTAGATTAGAAAATAACTAAACTATTAAACATTAATCATAATCAATTTCTAACCAGTCTCTTCGATAATTTAAAAGCTATGCTCTTGAATAATGAACACTACTTATCAATACCTCCAGATATGCACATTTTAGATGTAAGTCAGTGGCCAATAGATATAAATTATAATAATATACGTTACGGTGGAGATGAAATCAAATGATTATATAAACGTTTTCAAGTCAATAAGAATGATGCTATCAATGGTTTCAGACAAATAATAGATAATCATATAGTTTCATTTAAAAATTTTATGCCTACATTTTATAACTTGATATAAACTTTTCCTTGTTCAACAGCAGAGTGGGAACGGGGGTTCAGTCTAATGAGCAATATATGCACTAAGTTACGTTCTACGTTAACTATTAAACATGTAGCCAGTTTAGTCTTATGTTTATAAATGTAAATGGTCCATCACTAGATGAATGGGAATCAACAAACTATGTCAGTAGTTGGTTGGTATATCACAGGAGTGCTGATAATACAAGAACAAAAAAAAAAAATGTAAACAAGGAACCAGAAACAAGAGAGAAAAAAAAGGTTTATGGAAAATACTTTAGATTATAATAATATTAAAATTATTAAAATATGTATTATGTTGTTGCAAATAACAAAAAAAAAAAAAATAAATAAACAAATAAATAAAGCCAAATAAATTGTGTCATTGCAGTTATAATCGATTGGAGATTTGTCTTACCACCGGATGAAAATCGTCTCCATATGTACGTAAATGTGTAAATTGATAAAAATAGTTTGTGTTACCGTATACAGTGGCGTCATTTCAATTTTTAATAAGAGGGGCAAAATTTTTGACTAGCCCATATAACTGAACCAAAAAACAATGCATCACTCTCAAGCAAACTTCCACTTATATTTTTATCTCAATACAATTTTCATCTTACATTGAACACTTTATACGTGTAAAGACAAAAGTAGCCTCATTTAATAGGTAGCAGAATAGACGCAAAGGAGCTAAATAATTGTGACCACTTCCTCAGTGACATAATTTTAAATTTGTCTAGAGGTGTGGAATTTTGTAAATTACAATATGAAATAAGACTACTAAACCTTATAGAAAATTCGAAAAATATTAAATAGGTACCTTCTGTTACAGAAATTTTATCGAAATCATGGACAAATTTAAGAGTGATCACTTTGTTTTTAGAATTTGTAGATTATTGTAAATGCGTCTATTTATTTGAGGTAAAAAACTATAAATACTAATTATTACCGTGTCAAAAGTGTTCCAGTGCTTACACAGTATTATATTTCCTCAAAATTATAAAAATTATAATCATGTTATTTCACTAACAACCGGCCCAACAATTGGACTGATTTTACAATCAGACAGGGGCAAATTCCCACCTTGCCTTCTTTCCCCACCACCAAATGACAACACTGACCATATACGTATATAATTTTATAAAATTATTATATATTATATATTTAATTATATATATAATAAAATAAAAAAAAATGTATATATATTTTTTAATGTAATTTATATTGAAATAATGTATAATTTTTTTTTCATTATTATTTATAATTTATTATCGACAATTGAAAATTTCAATCAAATAATATAATAATAATAATAATAATAATAATATATATATATAAAAAATATTGATAATTAATAATTTAATATTATTTATTTATTTTTTATTTTATATATTAACAATATCTACTATCATCATATTTTATTTTTTGTTAACTTAGAGCTTTTATTCAATCCGTTAGGATTTTTAACTGTTTGATATTTTGACTTGAAATCTTTTATATTTTTACAGGATATTTTTACCTAAATTGTTCTCTGACCCTAACCAATAGTGTTTTACGACAATAGTTTTTTGAATTACAAATTTGATAAATGTTGACCACAGTTGAATATTAGATAATCACAATAATTATTATTATATTTTTTGTTCTACATAAATTCAACATATAAAAAAAGTATTTTTGTTTTCTAGTACAATTTAAAAATCCAACGTCTCCAATATTATAATATCATTGGCCCACTAATTTATGCGAATATGTTAAAAGACAAATTATTGAATCCCATTAAGTATTGTATAATTGCGCACCTATAGATGTCTTAAAGATTATTCAGGATGTGGCCGTATAGAGGTGGGTGGGTAGTTGAAGAGTTAAAGTGCATTTTGATATTACGCTCACAACGACATTATGTAGCTTATCTTTTTCCGAACGTTCCAAAAGGTGCCTAGTCTTATACGGTCCGTTTGCATAGTATGCGCGTTAAGTGTTATTATCAGGACCATTGAGCCGCACACCATAATATATTTTATTGTTTAAATTAAACACACGGAGGCGGCGGCGTTTGCATCTGAAATCGGCCAGCCGGGAACTCGCGGCAAATAACGTAGGTACTCGCACGAGCAATAACACGGCAATGGTTTTATTGCGATCGCGCCATCGTATAATAATAATATCGTCTCGTCAATAGATATATTATAACGATCACAACAAATGATCTCCGGCCGAAAAGAATTTTAATCATTTGCTGGACGGCGTCATCCCGCGCGGGCGTTGTTCGCTTTTGGGTTCGGTCTTGCTTTTCGGACACACCGTAAGACAAATGTACCCTGATTAGAACTCCTCTGGGACCAATTTTCGGAAGATTTCAAGTCATTTATCACAGCAGTCCCTAACATATTATATATGATATTGGGGCGCGGTGGCCGGGCGACTATTAGCGTCGTGAAATGTGCCTTTCGCCGTGAGCTCAACGATACAAATGATTTATGTCGTTCGCAGTGCGAGTCGAAATGGCCAAGGATTGGTAAGCGCTTTCGTCAGAAAAATCCGACCGTTTGTGGAGGCCGAGGCATTCGGTCAGATTCGGACCCAATTAATAATAATAATATCCGTATGGTAGGGTACCGTTGGTTATGAATACTACTAGGATTTGTATTGGGCGTTTTACGTGACAAATGGAAAATAAAATCTCAGAGGCCCTTGAATGATGTACACTATATTATTAGGATCTACAACTACAGTGCGATACGCATAAAATGTCGGTGCGACTGATCGTGGGTATAAACCGAATAAATAACGTAAGAAACTAACAAAAAGCTAAAATTTTTTGTCAGTCACTTCACAGACTGAAATATTACGTATTTCGCCTAATAAAGTGACAGTGATAAAGATTTTACTCGGTTTCATTGTGTGAAGTCGGTCAAAATGTAATATTGTTAGACTATAATATTTTTTAATTCTAATAAAAAAAAAAACATTACATTTCTTTAAATACCGTTTACATATTATAATGATTTAATTATTCTAAGGATATAGTTCCAATACGGTGATTTTTAACTTTTTTTTTATTTATTGAATAAAAAGACAATCTACAATCTATACAACAATATGCGCATTAATTAGATGAGATAAAAGAATACAAAAATAACAATGAATATTTTGATTTTGGGGAATTACCCAGTGGAAACATCCAGCACGAGATATTATTTAATTAATGTCGGTTAATATGGATTTTTTTTTTATTTATTTTTAAATTTTTTTAACTTAAACCGCTTTCTTTTAAATCCGTGATATTTTCTTAAACATAATAATTAATTATAGTAAACCTGCAAGCGAATTTCACGCATACATTTGAATATTACATTACATATTTATGTTTGGATAGCAAAACAATTAATAAAAACAAAATCTGCAAATATATCGAAACAGATATTAGAATAGTAACTTTAACAATTTGAAAATCGAACTATATTTCATTTTATTTTTGTTGTGAACTAAATTGTATTAAAAGATAAACCTTATAATGATATTAGTTTTACAATTTATTACAGGTAATGATTATGGTAAAAATGCTAAATCCACAATTTAATGATACTAATTTTGTTACGATATTTTGATATAATATTATGTCTATGAGATTTAGAACCATAGATAAATATATTCGCTAGAAGCGGTAGCCAAACATTTTTGTCCCTGATTCTGCTACATTGGGGCTTGATTTAAGTAACTTAATACCCACGGAATAATAACATTTTAAAAATGGCTTAGGTATAAAATGCCTGCGTATAAATAGTTATTTTTTTTACTTTTAAGTCTTGATTTAATGTTTTGTTCTATTTGGTAAACGAAACCAGAGAAAAACATTTTGCCCATAAAAGTATTTAAAAGCAAAATATTTAATAAAATAAAATATAAAGTTATAATAAAATTACCATTTTTATTTCTACTTATCACTTTATAAAAATGTACTTATGCATATAAATTAGTGATTATTGAACAAAGTATGTAAAAAATAAAATTTAATTAGCATTTTAAAGCAATGTGGCATTCATTTTAGATTTCAAGCGGAGCGAGAAATGTATTGATTTTTCAATGATGTGTGACTTTTGGTGTCTGTCATCACGTTTAAGGGCAGTAAAAGTGTTCTGATTTTCTTCATCAGTATCTTTTCTGGTAGGAAAGTGAATCTAGTTAACACTTTGAGGGGTCAAAAGTAAAAAATTTCCCATAGTTTACAAACGCGTCGTGAAAAACAACAAAAAAATTAAGAGAAAAACGGGAATTTTTACGCTAAGTTAATTTTCGACAAAATCGATTTTGTTTTTTCGTATAACACAAAAAGTCACCACAGTAGGTATAAATAATTTTTACAAAATGTTTATATAAGCAATTTTCATACACACTATTTCTTCTTTCAATATATTTTGATTTTTTTGAGCTATTTATAGGCATAAACAATTTTTGAATATTTATACTTTTTTTTTATTATTATCAATAAAAAAATTTTTAATTGGTCAAAAAACTTGAAAATTTAATACAAGGTTCTTCATAATTTGTTGTAAGTAAAAATTAAAAAAAAAAGTATAGCGTAAGTCTTCAATAGTTTTTTATAAGCCTCTAAAGTAAAATTTCGACAAAATACGTGAAAATCATGAAAATATGTAGTTTTTTTGATTAGGAAATTTATAAAAATTTTTCTATTTGAATTTATGTTCTAAATGTAGTTTTAAAAGATATTTAAGATACAAATGCACACTTTTTTTAAAAAAGCATTTAAAGTTCAAATTTTAACCAATTCATCAAAATCTCGAATATTTGTAAATTATTTAGTGGATAAAAATATATAAAATGATCATTTTTTGTAGCTAAGGATTGAAAATTTAAAACAAAGTTTTTCGAAAATATTTAATAGTGTAACCAAAAAATAAAAAAATATATATTGAATAAATAATATTTTATAGATATTTTAAATTCAAATTTGTACGAAATTAGATATTTAAAAGAAGAATAACAATGTTATTTATTTCGTTGTAATTTAAAAATATTTTTTGAGGGTTCTTGAAACTTTTAAAGTATAATATTATTATATTTTATACATTTAATTATTATTTTCAAATGCAATATTTTCTGCAAAAATGAATTTAACCTACTGTATTATTGATAGTAATAAAATTAATTATTTAATAATATCTTAAAATAGGTACACTTAGTTATATAGGCTGACAGAATGTCTTCGTTCAGAATCGATTGATTTATATCATTGAATACAAATTTAACACATCCATGAAAGTGACCCACTCGATATCTACTGTACAGCAACGTGGTACCCACTTGCCGACCTCTTTCTTATTTGTTACTTAACGGCCGTGACCTGAATTATTCACTGTTTTTTATTATTTATAGTACCTAAGTTTTATAAATTCTATATCGCTTTAGACTATAATTATTTTTACTTAATTTTCATATTTTTTTAAAATATTGAAAAAAAAAAAATTAGCACTTTTAAAAATAAATAATTATTTTTATAAATTATAATGTAGGAATTTTGTGTATTGTGTGATCACATGATGCAGTGGCTCATAGAAATGGACGATTTATTGAATTCAAAAGAGTAATAATAGGCACAGTGATAAAACGTTTTGTCTTGATTGTAGCCTATAGATAGGTATATACATATTTTGTATTTTAGTACAAATTATTCGTATCAAGCGTTGGATTTCTCAAGGATATAGTTATTTAATGTTAACATTTGTCTTTCTTCGTCACCTGTATTTCAAATTCCAATTATTATTGTTGATTAATAACAGTATTAATAATTATAATTTCAATAGTTATAATGAATTTATTATACGGTTTCATTCCGCAAAAGTGTTATGCAATGGTTTGTTGTATTATTTAGGTAAGGATTATTTATAAATACAAATGTCAAAATATTTTTATTTTTTTTTTTTATATAATTGAGAAATCATGTGTTTAATTTTTATAGGAATTAAAAAACAATGTTATTTCGATTTTCATTAAAATTAACTTTGTCAAACGATTTTTGTGTAGCTTTAAATTTGATAAGAAGTATATAAAATAGTTGCAAATTATTTATTGTAGGAGCAATGGATTATTATTGTTATGTAGTTATATTTTTGATATAGTTGTATAAATTACGAGATTCAAGTCATTTTAATCATCATACTTATTATTAAAATAATAATGTGATGTACTGATATATATATAATAATAACATATTAACACATGATGATTTATTGATTGAAAATGTACGTTAAAATTTTTATACTTGTATATAAAATGACATAAAATGTTTACAAATAAAATAGTCACCAAATACATTTTTATGTTATTCTTAGTTACATGTTGTGTCATTTTTTTTTTAAACTTGATGTAAAAATTTATAAAAAAAAGTGTTGTATACTTATTGGGCGGAGCGAAATCTATCCCTTCTATGTCCTAGTTCATACAATTTATTATTGCTATCTCCTCCTAAACAACTAGATTAATCGTCATGAAACTTAAAATATATATTCATGATTATTTGAAGAGTGCATAGATTAAATTTGACATTTCTAAACGCTGTCATTAATTAATTATGAATAATTACTCATTTACACATTTTATGAGCATAAATTGGGGATTTTCTAAGCATGTGCGCGTGTTGTGTGTGTTTATTTTATGCTCTCACGTCCAATGAGTATCTCCATGTTACGAAGCGCGCACGACCTGGCAGTCATTTTTAACAACAGTGTAGTGAGTAAAATAAGATAAATATAAATAGTTACGAGTTAAGGAGTGTTATAAAATAATTGGATTTCTAAAGGACTCATTAATGGATCAGTTGGAACAGTAACCGATATAATAAATACCAATTAATATGTAATTTATTAATATATAGAGTATAGTAAGTAAAATAAGATAAACATGGGTCGTCAAACCTATAGCTAAAGACGACACCCCGAACAAAGACTTAATGAGCTAATTCAAGAAGACAATAAATATTCAATTAATGACAATAATTTAAAATATCGTCATTTACAAAAATATTTCAAAAACGAGTTGAACAGTTTGGAGTTTCCAACGTGTACGAATTGTTCAAGATATAAGTGAAATTGCTACTCGTTTGCCCGCACGCCAGCTACTTTAAGTGCGATTGTAAATATCAATTTTTGTCTAATTTATTAATATCTCGAGTGTAGTGTGTAAAATAGGATAAACATAAATATAATAATAATAATATTATAATCATAGTATTACTATCGCTCCACTCTATTTTTGTCCAAGGACACTCTTAGTACTATAATACTTGTATTTTTTTCACATTTTACTAACAATGTCACGTCGATTTAACAAACGTTATATTCTTATAGCGTGTTCATTTGTAACAAATTGTATACAACCATAACACATAAACGATTGAAATCACATGCTACATAAACGGTTGAAATCACATGCTACATAAACGATTAGATACTATCAGTATACGATTTATCTCGTTCGTTGCATTAACTCAACTCCCAACCATTATGGAGTGGCTTTCGTCCCATGAGAGTCATTATGTGTCTTATCGTCAAAAGTCCGCAATTGATGGATTGTTGTGGTATGCTAATCAAAAAATATATTGTTTTAATTTATACAAAAGTGTATATATATATATTTAATAACTAGTGTAATAATGTAATTATTTTAAAGCACAATTACAATTGTCAGCTTTAAAATATATACATTTACGATTCACTGTAGGTGCTTTATAGGTTTTTGAATGTTTATAATTTCAACACGTCTTTTCATATCTAATCGACTGAATGAGACGTCTGTTTTCATAGTTTCTATCAGTTTTATGATTGCCGCATCTACCAACCCATTATATTTTGTTGGAAATCTATAATTTGTTTAAATAAGCATTAAATTAAATGTATTGATTGCATCATTTAATATACACGTATTACAGTAAAATTCGCTTAAAACACTTTTCCGAGGGACTAGCTCAAAAGAGCGTCTTAATGGGAATAGTGCTTTCAGCGAGTATATTAACCGATGTAGGAAATATCTATAAACATAGTATTGAGACCGGCGGAAAAAAGCGTCTTAAATGGGAATATTTTAATAAGTTAGTTTTCCTGTATTTCTTATATTGAACACTTCTTATCTGGGGTGAGTATATAATCGAGGAGATCATTTCTGTTTTTATAAGTTAAACAGTTTTTTTATGGTGATAGAATACTGAAAATCGAAATATTACAAGTAGCTTTTTCTAATTTCTAAGATAAGTTACAACCGGGTCAAATTCGAACAGCTCAACAGCGACCAAAGTTTCGGACAAGTTTTGATTTTTTTTGTGCGATGACTGTTGCATCAATAGTCATTAGTCGCTTTTGAAATATTGTACTCGTGAACGGTGTTTGCGATCACTATAATACACTTATGATCAATATCATCTCACTTGTCGAAAATATTAGGTGCTGCAATGATGACATTTATGTTGCAGATGAATCGGAGACGGAAGGTGACGGCTAGTGAATTATGATTTGACTCCAGACTGCTGTGCCAACGATGAAAGATGGAGTCGTTATGGATCCCGTCGTTCTGGAAGAGGCTCAGCAGCTATTGTCACCGGCTTCTTGGACCAAAAGTAAAATGGCCTTTCAGTATTTGTTTTCGTTCGTTACTTATAAATACACACGTATTTTATTATAATAATTAAACGTCTGACACGTAAGGATCGTAATGCACATTTTTGTCACTGCACTTCTCAAACGACATTGTTTGTCAGACAAACGTGAGATTTATCGCAATAAATTGCGTTTATTTATAATCAACGGGTTTGAGCGGACGACATTTTGGAGACGAATTTTGTTTAATGAAATTACCTTGTATTCGCATCACGATTTAAATTATACAATAATCAAGCTCACTCTCAAACCGTCTCTTTTTCCTATTTTTATTTTTTAATTCACGGCTGGAAATGTTTTCATTAAGTCTGATGCGCATTAGCTATTCGTCTTGATGCCACTGTTAAGAACCAGAATATAAATTGTTTTACACTTACACGCATACTGCAATGCGACAAATCGTTTAGGCTCTAGAACACGATAAAATGACATATTATTTGTATACACAGTTTTGTTTAAATGTAAATGGAAAAAAATATAAACGATAATAATAACAATAATAATGGAAACAATGCTTTTGTTCCTTCCGTTGCAGACGTACTGTATCGTTTTTGTTTTCCTAGAACAATAAATTATATTTTCAAAGAAAAATACATTTATTTGCCTTTTATGTTTGAGTTATTATTTTTTAACCTTTGTACACAGTGATACACTAGACATGTCTAGTGTTTACCGTTCAATTATATTTTTCTTTTACTATTTTTTTTTTTTTTACCGGGGAATGGATTTGTGCATTCAACATATAATCTAAATCAAACGAGAGCCAATTAGGTAATACCAAGAAGAGGATGGCTCTCAGCCAGTGTTTTTTTTTAATAACCGTTTTAATTGATTTTCATGTGCAGTACGTAACAATTATGCGGACGGAGGACATAATACTTTTCAACTCTTTCTCTTCCATGACATTTGGATTTATTAAAACTTTGTTGAAACCTTAAAATATAAATTTCATAAAAGTACACCGATAAAAATCAATTAACCATAAATTACTTTCAAATAATAGTTTTACTAAAACTGTAAATATTTATTCATATTTTAGTGTCCGTATAATATGCCGTTGTCGATAAAACATATCATAATTAAAAAAAAAAAAAATACTTTTCTGTACTTGCATAAACAACATGTCTAGAAAGTTTTTGAAATAGTCGGGTAAAACTTTCGTTGTTCCTATCAGTATAAAATATATGAATTAATTTTAAATGCTAATTAAAACTAAAACACATTTCATGCCGGCGAATAAACACATTTGTTCCGATCGTTGTAGAATATTGTCACCACATCAATTATAAATCATTTATTGTATCAGCACGAATCGTTTCGTACCGATCGACTCAGTTGCCGGAAGTGGCATACGAAACCGTTAAACTCGAATGAAATTACTGCAGCAGAGACAAGTTCAAGACGTGCGATCGTAAAAATGAATATATTGTTTAGGTTATCGTGAAATTACTTCACACGATGCATTATATGTCACCCGTCCCCAAATGTAAACAGTGGCGTAATTGAAAAAAAACAAGGAGGGAGTTGTTTTTTTTTTTTAATTAATAATTCTCCTCCTCACCCACACAGAATTTATTTTATTTGGTTATAAAAAATACCAACATTAATTTTAAAAGCAAATAAACTTTTACTTTATTCAAGTCCTGATATTAATCGGCTATCCTAACCATTTTCCTGCACAGGTCGAGTTGTAGCAAATTAAATAAATTCAATACACAATGTTATGAACTGTCATACTCAAAACTAGAGCGTTTGAGTAATTTCTTTAATGATTCTTTATTGAATAATACTAAACTTCAGAAAAGTATACGAACGGAGAGTTTCACGACTAGACTCAAACTTAAATCTTAGTTAAAATGACGCTTCTTTGTTATGGGCTATCAAATACGATAAATATCTAATATTTAGAAAATGCCAGTCTCCGGTCTATGGTCAACTAGAACTAGAATGCTCAAACTGTTCATTGTTGTTCTTAAATATCCCATTTAAGCGTTGTAGGCAAAAAATTATCTTTCGTACACTGTGGCATTTGTCTATATAGTCAAACGCATTTTTATTCTTTTAGTTTGCTTAATATATCCCTCATGTGTTGATGGGTGGTGTTCATTTAATCTGTTTCCAATATTTCTATACGCATTTTGACTACGGTTTACGTTGAACCATATCATTGTTAATTTATTGACAAGGGATGTATGTATTATTATCAATGATATTCTAAACTAGTTAAAAAGTAATAGTTTCAGATTAGAATTTCAATAAATTTAATGTTAAACTTTAAAAATTGGTAAAATCATATCATAGACGTTAATAAAAAAAAATACATCTGATGACAAAATATTTGATACCGTATATTATTTTTAACTGCTTAAAAATATCTAGTGGCAGAATTATACTTTTACTACCTATCCCCTCTGTAAAATTTCTAGAGGTAAATTCCCTTGTTCTCCATTCCTGAAATTACGCCACTGGTTCTCTGTAACATCATCATAATATAAAATATATACTACCTTCAAAATACATAAATCAATAATTTAGAATAACTGTTGTTGTTCTTATGATGAATTGAATTTGTGCAGTGTAAAAAATGTACTCTGACGGTCGTATGCGTATCGAGACTACAAGGTTGGTTGGTTTTACAGGAGATATTTGTCCTAAGAATGCCAGGAAACGTTACAATGTCACCATACTGGAACTGAACCCGGTCGTGGGTCGCGATGACGTCGTCGTGGACCACTGCCGGAGGAGAGAGAGCAGTACCAGTAGCGGTGGTGTTAATGACGCTTTGCAATCGTCCTGCAGTGAGTGCACCAACCGGTCATATAACGAAATAATAATATGTATAGTATATGCACGTATGGATAGATATATACACGGTGATTCATTTAACGTAAAGATATTCATTATATCGACGAAAAGTATTAACTTTTTTCAAAATGTAGTTTGACACAGTTTCGAGTTGTTACAATACAACATTTTTTATTCTTACAATTTTTTACATTATTACTTTTTTGAATGATAACATACAGTTTTAATTTCATATTTCAAAGCAAAATATTTTTCTGATTATTTCGATATATATATAAATTAAATTTCGGTCAAGTAGTCTATGATATATAAATATTTAAAGTATAGATGAGTGGAGTGTAGTGATATTTGCGGTTACCCCGCAAAATGTTGGTATACAACTCCGCTCATTAAAACTTTAAACGCTTATAACGTATACATTGCTAGTCCAAAATTCGAATTTTATAAATCGAAATACTAAGAAAAATATTCTGCTTTAGAATATGAAATCAAAACTGTATGTTGTCGTTTAAAAAAGAAAAAAAACTTAAGACATTATAAGGATAAAAAAGATGAAAAATATGATTTCTTTAAAAAAATACTGTGTTGTAACGACTTAAAACCATGTAAATTTTTTCTTGAAAAATGTCAATACTTTTCAATATAATGAGTGTTTTATGTTAAAAGAATCATTCTATATATACGTAAGAGTATCAACGTTAAACGCGCAGTATATTATATTTCGTATATAGACTGTAGAACGAAATAGACGTAATAATAAACGCAAAGGACGCGTCGAGCCGGCTAATATATTATAATTTATATTATGCTATACAGAGCGATTCGACGCGTTTGGCTAAATAACTGAAGTGAAAAGTAAAAATAGAAATGCGATGTCCCACTCTGAATATTACACATACCTATTATTTATATACAGTGGAACCTCAATAAGTCGATAATTTGATAAGTCGAAATATATGCCGTTACCGTGTGAAAATTTTAGTAAATTACCAACTTTAGCAAGTCAAACACCTCAATAAATGGAAAAAATATTTTGATTTTCCTCGAATTTTGACTTGTCGAGGTCCCACTGTATTAAAATTTCGAACGTCATTTCATTCAAGATATAGTTTAGTTATTATATTATTATATATTTATTATGTAGTCATGCCACTCCGTGTCGAGCTTCTTGTTGGGAGAACAATATAATATTTAGTAATATCCCAGGAAATATAAAGAATAATTTTCAATAAAAATGTTTGATACAACACTATTTCACATTTTTCATTAATTTTCATGTATTACAATATTATCCTACAATTCAAAAAAACCATTATATTTTCTGGTTGACAATAAATATATCACTCCGCGTGTAATACAAATGTACCGTACATCCCCAGTGGCGTACCGCATTACATTTACGAACCGGCCAAATGAGTGTATTATTATTTATAGTTGATAATATGTACGAAACGATAATATTATATTTTATTGTATACGTTCGAGCGCCGTAAAACGCGTTAAACACCCGCGAGCGAAATCGACGAGGAAACTAAAATCGAATCACAAACTGTCATAACTTATCGGTGATTTATTTTTAATCGATTAAAATTCACTGTTAAATTATATTTCCACGAAAATGTCAAATTAGACGAATGATCTCGGTACTTAACAGTTCCTGCACGTCCATATTTTCGTATTTTTTTTATTGCGTGTCTTATGATGATTTTTAAGAAAAAAAATTATAATCGACAAACAAAATAGTGGGCAAGAGATTACTATGCTACGGTATTAAATATTATATTGGCAAACGTGAAGAACTAAAGTTTATTTATTGTTCATGTTTCGGAAATGGAAATACAAATGTAATATTCGTTTGATTCTGTTGTTTGTTAATAGTATTAATTTTTCGTTGACTTGACTAATGTAAAGTTTAATATGTTTTATTTTTACGTCAACAAAATTATACATCTGTCTAATTGTTCTACCACAGTGGAATGTGCTCCATTTAAGTATATATTATACTAATGACTATTACTGAGTAATATTCCAAGCATCTCAACCTCATTTTATGAGGCATTTATTCAAATTCTGATGTTTGAACATTTTAAGTGAACTTAAACGCCATTTTTCATATGCTTAAAGTTTGAATGTCATTTGATAAGTTCCCTGCATTGATACAAATTAAAAAAATATATATATACATATTATATGATAAAAAAGTGAATAAAAAAATGTAGAAATTAGTATGAATATTAAATTATTATTTTATATTTGTTATAATTGTTTTAGTATAATAAGTATTAATAGCATCAAGTAGTGTATTAATTTTAATTTGTATGTGTTATATTTATTAAGAGTTATTATACTATGTACATGAAGCTAATAAATCGGACAAATTAATAATTAAGTAATTAAATTTTCAATACAAATAGTGACTTAATTTAGAAATAAATATATATATATATATTATTATATCATAGGTTAATCCATAAATAACTTAAAATAATCTGAGTATCTGAAAATATAGTGTTTAAATACACTTTAAAATTACAAAAAAATATTTGAATGAATGTATTATTAAAGGAAAAAAGGGATGCTCTGTGACTCACATTGTATATATTATTAAATATCCAACCGGATCCATTTAATTAGCTACCATTGTTTTCTCTACCGATTTGTCATTTTTTTTAAAATTATAATTATTATAGTTTCAAATAACTATACGTGCAATTTTTTTTTTAAATCTGGTATTTATTATTTTTAAATTATATTAAATTATTTTAATGAAAAAAAAAAGTTGTATGTTTTTACTTATATATACTTGAATAAACTTGAATTAAATAGCATAGAATTTGCATTAATCTTAAGTTTTAACATTTTATATGGTTTGATAGACAAGAAAAAATAAACAAATAGTTAGAAATGTTAAGCTGCATATCGACGCGTGATATATTTTAATAATAATTAATGTAAGCTGTAAAAATATTTGTATAACTTGAACTCGAATACAAAATGTGTTCGATGGTATAGATTATATTATGAAATTATATTTATGTCTATGTTATGCGCATATATTAATTTGACAGGTTCGGTGTGTGGTCATATTATAACTGTATAAGTAGATATTATGATTAGGAGGCAAATCGTATATGTACATGTCGTCAGTTCTATAGCAATCATGTCATAAATATTTATTTTTTCGGACAAATTTACTATTTCATATCAATTAAGAATTATTTATTATAGCATTCTCCTAAATTATCATATATATTATAATATTATTACATATTACATAATGTATACTTTGATTAAAATAATTATTTTGTTGTAACACGGCGCAGTGTATAGACAATTTAATAGCATCAAATTCAATAAAAAAGGAATTTGCTTTGTCAGGAAGTTTAATAATGTCATGCACTGTGTACATTACAATATTCAAAATTTAGTGACGAAAGCATAAAAATTGTAGGTGAACACTCGAAACAATTTCATAATTTAGATGATAAAATATTTTAGATAAAGCTGACTGCTGAACATTTTATTTTAACGCGTGTTGTTTTATACTTTATATTTACACTTGAATTGTCTAATTAAAAATGATTTTTTGTCTTACGCCTTTTGAAAGACAAACTTGTGATGTGATGGTGTATTGATGAAAAATATATACAATAATCATAAACTATACTTTGCATAGAATTATCGGATATGAATTGAAAAAGTTCGTTCAAGTAGAAATTACATGCATTTACACAGTTATAAAGATAGTGATATATAGTCATGTTATGCAGTTATTAAGGAAACGATATAAAGTTCCTTTATTATGTTTGTAATAGTAATTTTATTTTTTTTAATTTTAATTGTCAGTTTGACATACAATATAATATTGAATTATGGTTAAAATGTGATTATAAAAGATGTAAAGACGTATTCACAAACTAAACAATCAATATTTATAATTTTTGATTGTGGCTACATATCTATTGATTTTTTTTTATATAAACATTTTGGTTCAACGGATATTATACAATATTTTATACATATAGAGGCTTTATTTTATTTTTGAACCGATTATATCAATGTTATAAGCATATTTTCCACTTAAATATGATAGAATTTGATACATTTATTGTGATGAAATTTGATTGTCATAATTATTATGGTTTTTATATAATATATTATATCTTTATAGAATTTTTATTTAGATTTATTACGTTTAACACTTGCAGCGAAACGCACAAATGCACAGTTATTGCTAAATTATGTATCATTAATAGCCGTCTTAATGTACAATATAATTAGAGTTTGTTTAAATCAATCTTAACTAGTAATATCAACTTGAACTTTTTACAATAATTTATGCAGTATGAGCAATATTATTCACTGTATTTAAACAATTTATACATTATAAAATGTTATAATGGCTAGAATATTTGTTATAAATAATCATATTTGGAAATATATATTTTTACCGATACTGTAGTAAGAAATAATTTAAAATGAGGAAAATTCAAACGCTGATGTATTACTAGAATATCAGAATTGATTTATCATTTATCATTTATCAATTTTTGTTATTGTGAAATTGTAGTAGTTGACAACATTTTTCATTAAAATCACAGAATATTGTATGTACAATTGTTAGGTAGGTAGTGTGTTTAAGGTTATATGCCAGTAAATAACCTTGATGTGAATAAACAATTATGAATGCTATTCTTAGTATTTTTTTTTCGTTCATTATAATTAAAATTTTAATTAGTGAAATTAAATTAAATGTATCATTGTAAGAATTAATTAACTTTAAAAAAAAAATAGTACGGAAGTAGTATAGATAACAACTATCTATATTTACTTTGTATGTTTTTGGAATTAAAAATTCCAATGATTATAATGATACATTATTAATTCGTTAATGCTGTATAATATCGTTAATGCGATCTTATCATTCGCCGATTTACGTTATTTCGATAGTGCGTCGCTTTTGGCTCGAAACATCATTTATACCGTCTTTATAATATACCCAAGTATAAAATTCACATCGAAGGTTGAATCACGTAAATAATTAATTATTATTATTTAATTTTTTATTGTGACCCGCACAGTAATATTCCTATATTATGTATAAAGGTGGGATTAATTAACAATAGTAAATAATTAATAAAAGTTAAATATTGTATAAATACAATTCAAATGAAAATAAGAATAATATATAAAGTTGACTATGAGTGCTGACCAGGGATAAACTGCAAACAATTGTCTCGTTCATCCTCGCTCGCACGTCAAGGCACTGCACGGCAAAAAAAAGTCAAACGAAAAAAATCGATTTTAAATGGCGGCCGGCGTACAATAAATTTCCATCGTCATATAGGTGTTATAATTGTATATATTTATATGATGGACTATTTTTCTTCCATCGTTTCCCCATCATTATTGTCGCATTGAAACGACTCTGGAAACGACCGCCTGACGGATAATTGGACCGTACCCTTTGAAATATACGTCATATATTATACCTAATAGGCGCGTGAATAAATCATGATGTATTGTGTGGGCAGTCTGTGCGCGGTGGTCACACGTATCAATAATACTGATAATAATAATAATATTTAATACATATATACATACATACATATATATATATATATATATATATATATATATATATATATATATATATTAGCTGTCCCGTCCGGCGTTGCTCGAGCCAAAGATTAAGTTAAGAATAACCTCTAGTGATTTACATGCAACTAAGCTAGCTGAGGAGTAGGCAATCAGACTGCGTAGGATCACGGAAAATATGCGAGCAGTGTATTATCAGGTAGACAATTCAACTGCGGTGGATTGAAGATCCCGCGATGTGCGTCAGTAAGTGAAATTAAAATATTAGGCACACGAAGAACGGTGACCTATGCCAAAGATTTGTTTTTTTTATAAATTTATTTGTAAAAATATGTGTAAACCATATTCCTACTAATTATAATAGTTATAAAATATGTAACTATTGACAACCCTATAAATAAACAAAGATTATATCCCATTAAAAATAGAACTTTGTTTTCCCAGAATTTTTAGCATACCATATATACGTAAGATAGGATGTTATATATTCCAGAATCCTTTGCAGTAGTGTACTCAACAACTTCAAAAGTTTCATAGCGATCGGATAAATAATGTAGGAGTGCATAAAGTATATACAGACAAACATTCATTTTTTACATATATAGATGTATTGACTTTAATCTTTTAAGTCTTACTTTGTTCTTAAAAAATGACAATTTAATTATAATTATATTCAACTTGCATATGATATAATTTATTATTTCGAATCCGTAAACACGACAATTTGATGCATGCGTTTACCAAATCTGCCCGATTAACCAATGTCAATTATATTTTATATACAAAATAAAGCACTAATTTCTAAAATTTATTTTTACTATTACTATTATAACCAAAAAGTTGTAACCAATGGCGACCATTAATAAACAAAAATAATTTTCGATTTCCACCGTGAATCTCAAAATCCTTATGTGAGTACCTTTTTAAATTGCAAATTTTGGAAAATTCATTCTTAGTGCACGATGAAATTATAATATTAATTTATCATCAAAATTTCAAATCGATAGCTCCAATAGGTTCGACTCTCCGTTGGTTATGAATCAGTCAATCAGGACATTCCAGGATAAATCTTTCTGATATATTTTAATAGGTAGTTATTTATTCTATTTGGAGCGGAGACAATTTTAACAAATCAAAAACCATCAAAATCGGTCCAGCCGTTCTTAAGTTATAAATGGTGTAACTAGTTCGACTTTATTATATATAATATATATATAAATTATAAGGGCTTAAATTAATGTTATGTATTCATTGAACGACGTGTGTGACGATTTCGATACCCAGCCATCACAATGCACGCCACACACGATATGAACGGTACAGCTCTATCGTACACAACGTGTCAGAAAGATCTGTAAATTTGACAATTTCATATTTTGCTTAGCAATATAATACTCTGTTGATGATAGAAATATCATATTTCATCTCGAGTATTGTTTTTATCGAATAAAAACACGCGTTTATCTCCAAAATCGCCCATACGCTGATATGGTACGTATGTTATATAATATTATCTAAACGCATATTGTACGATCCAGTTTATTCCGAATATAGTAGGTATATAAAGACGTGCATAATAAATAATTAATATTTAGCGTGTGGACATGCACGAGCACATACATCATAGTCAGGCACAATTCATACGAAAAATACGCAATGGAATCCGCCGTGATTTCGTTAACGCTTACATTGAAATGTTTAAAAATGTGCTTCCGACGGGCCCACACACTTGTGTAATGCAAGTATCACTACAGACTATTGAGCATGTTATTATATTAGTTTATACTGCTCGCTTCTGACGTGAGCTCAAAGTCACGCTATAAAATTTCGCAATATTGGAGATATCGAAAGCTCTCATACAATACGAGTGAGCGTTCAACATTCCTCGGACGGTATAGCGAACAGAGTAGACATTTCTACGTAGTCCAAAGTCAGCACCGGATGGGTGACCGAGTTCCGGAGGCAACGGTGACGGCTTGATCTTCAGAAAACCTACTGCTGCGGTTAGATCGTAAAACCGTAACTTTAAGTCTTTAAATCGCTCGCTTGTAAATAAAACACGTATAAGTTATTTCCCATATTACGACCGCGCGGAAGGAGTTAAACCTAATTGTAATCCACTGGAGGGGAAGGGGGGTTATCGTATGTATTGTTTTATTTCCACGGCGCTTAGATTTCCTTTCTCGAGGGTTCACGATGCTGATTTAATTCGTCTGAGAGGGCAAATAAAAATAAACACCACCGACCACTACAACCAACGTTTTGCAGCTGACGAGTTGAATTTTATACTCTACCACGTAATATAATAATATGCAGTAAAACGTAAATCTATGCTGCCGTTGCGTCTATTGATTACCGCGCGCTGAACAACAACCGTTACAAGTAGTGATTTGAACACGCAACGTTAAAAACAAAATATCTTGTGGCATTACCAGTTTACTGCAACTGACCATCGACGCTCATATTCCTTCTGTGCTACGGAATGATAATAATATTATTTACAGCGACGAAGTATAATATCTGTCGGACTGTGGCGACTTATTTAGGCTGCTGCATGCATGCATAGAAAAAACTAGATAGCGGCGGCGCTGTTCAGCCCTACAGTGTAAAATATATGATTATACTGTAGGCCGAGTTGGCACATTTAAACCGTTTGAATTTCGTTGATTTGGACGCAGTTCGTCAACTGGCAAACTGCTGAACCTATATGTTTCAAACGTGCGTCGAAATATCAAATTATACATTGGTACGGACTATGTTAGTAATGAAAACTTAATTGTATATCAAAATATGGCAACTTTTATGAGTGAAAAGATTACGACATCGAGGACGGCCGTGTTTCTCTCGGGACGTTGACTATTTTCCGTATCATCGCAATATTATGCTCCCACCACTGTTCATACAACCATGCAGTAAGGAATGCGATTGTACAAACGTCGTCGGTTGCGTGACGGTAGTGCTTCGATCCCGAACTGGAGTCATTTAGTTGAGAGTTTTTCGGTGTGAACTTATGCGGTTGAACGTAATAACTTCGTCATATGATATTTGGAAAAAAAATGAAAATTAGTAACAACACGACAAAAACCTTTAGAGTTGTTCCGTTTGAAAAAAAAAATAGTACTTTAAAATTGTAATGAGATATTGTAAGCTAAGTGAACAGACAATATTATAGGTACTCGATACTGTAATTATTTACTTAATGAGAACATGTTTGCGCTTTAAATTAAACATTTGCTAATATAATGTTAGATGCTTATCTCACAATTCTGTATCTCTGCAAAAATGTACATGTTATGACCATTTCCTTGCCAAATGAGTAATAGTTACAGTATTGAGTTCTTAAGAGGATACCTCATGTGTTGTCTCTGACGCACAACACAGCACATATGTACTTAATAGTTCCAATTTTATGTAATTACCATTAATAATATAGTGCATTGACTTATAATCAACATTAATGGTAAGAAAATGATCTGTATTTTCTAGTAGGGAAATAAAAATTGTTTGCAACGTTTTAATTTTTATTCAAACCATTTTACTATGTAATAAAATATAATTTAAAAATTTTCATAGCCCACTTTAAAAATAAAATATCGTAAAAAACTCTCGAAAAAACACCTTGAAGTTTGATAATAAGTCAATTCACTTCGTTATAAAATACTATTACATGAAATCGGAACTACTGAATACAAATTCGTTATGTTATACGCTTTTAAGACGGAGATAATGCACGCGGGTGTGTCGTCCTCTTAATTTTTTCGGTGTACTTAGTGAAATACAATATGATATCACAACTTTAAAGTGCAAAAATATATTTTTTTTTTAAGACGTAACGACGTGAATAGTTTTTTTTTGTGATGTCATAAGCGGAAATTTTGTCTGATACGTATTATGAAATATGAAACTATTTGGTACAATATGAACACCATTTTAACGTTTCTATTAATTTTATTTTTATTTCGAACAAATAATACGCCATGTAATAAATTACTTTAAACATTTTACATTTAGATTTTGACGATTTTGACGATTATGAATAATTAATCGCATATAAAACACGTTACGATTGTATGTACCAAACATAAATTAACACACATTCACTTCATTATGTAATGCATTTAATAATCAGGCCTGACCAAGTATACTATGGTGAACTAATTTTTTTATACTCAATTTATATTAATTATATCCATAATAACTATGGTTGTTTAAACTGAAAAATAAAATACTTCAAAATTATTGTATGAGACTTGCAACACACACTTGTTTATATTATTTCATAATTATTTTAGTTTTAGGTTAACGAGATATACTTTCATTTCAAACCATTCAAAGCAATTAGTAATTATTTTAATTTATCTCATTGGTTTCTTATTTATTTGTCACGTATTCATACATTTTAAAGTCTGAGCAGAGCGATGAATATATTGAATATTATTTTGTAGTTAAAAATTATAGATAGCTTAAACTTTATAGCTTAAGATTGAAAATTTAAAACAAGGTTTCTCATAAGTAGTTTACACTGTAATTAAAATATAGAAACACAATTTTTTTATAAATATTTTGAGTTTAAATTTGGACGAATTTAGATAGGTATTTACACGAAGAATAACAATTGTAGACTTTGGTTTTTTATTATAATTTTTAACATAATTAGTATTACTTGATATTATATATCTTTATAGAATAAATTAAATAAATATTATTTGTGAGTACTTAAAACTTATAATGTGTATTATTATATATTATACACTGACATATCACTCGTACAGAGTGATACGCGCTAAAATCTCACTACGTCTTACCTCCGTACGCTCTAAAAAAAAAAAAAAAAAATAGTTAATGACACTTTCTAAACGAATTAAAATGGTACTGTTAACTTGTGAGGTACGATAGTATACGTCTGTCCATCCTACGTCCGTCCCTTTTGACTTAGAATGACTCAAAGATTACATAATACACTGTTGACAATATTCAGTTAATTAAAACCTCGTTGACACACAGTACGTATATCCCGGCACTGTTCCTTTTAATAGGTAAGAACGCAAAATAACCGCAATAAAATTCAACACAGTTTTCTTTTGGTCGGAAACACTTTTATTTGCAACAAAATATAAACATAAATTTAAACAGTTTAAAATGCTGTGCTACGGTCGTCGCTTGCTTTCGCGTACGATTGTCTCATCTAGTTCCTGTCGAGTCCCGTGACAATATGCATCGTACCTGTGCGTGCGGCGGTCTTATATACAGTATTTTTGTGTCGCTTCACCGGCCTGACCTATCTTAATAAAATAGTAGCTACGATATACTCCCAGCTATATAACATATACGATTAATACTAAATGACTTTATAATGACGGCTGTCTACGACAACACATAATGACATTCTCAAATCCAATTTATTCGGTAAAAATTAATTCAACCTACCAATTGTATTAATAATAGTAAATTAAATTACTTTAATAGCAACATTATATTATATAAAATATCGTTAGTAATATAGGCTGACGTGTCGTCTTCGCTCAAAATCGTTTTCCGTATTCAATTATTTAATGTAATTTAATTTAAATTTAACACATTTAGAACAGTAATCCCTCAACACCTACAACTCTGCATCAGATCGGTACCAACTTGTCCACTTTTTTTCATTAGACTGTATTGCTGTTTTATTTTTTAAAACTTTTTTAGCGTTCTATATACCTATAATGTTGTTTCAAAGGTTTCTACTTTTATTCCATAATACGAGTACCTGTTTGATAAAACAACCATGGGAAACAAAATCGAGTTTATTTACTAAAGCACCGCCACTTGCAGATAACTTTAAATTTATATTTAAAATTTAAAATAACGAAATTCTGGTTTTCTATTTTTTATTCATGTTGACAATTCAGCTTTCTTTTTTTTATTCATATGTATCCAATTTTTTTTTTATTTTTTCAGTAGATTATTTATTCATAAATGCTTGTTATTTCTTTAAAACAATATCTTTAATTTTTCACGGACCAATACAACATTAATGGAATACATATATATGTTTACGTTGAGATATTGTAATAGATACATCCAATACATATTTTATAAAAAGCATAAAAAACCACGTCAGAAGTGTTACGCAGTGATGAATAAACAAATCATTTATATTAAAAATGAAAATACTAATTAGTGTAATATGTCTATAAAATACATATTACATAGGTAATATAATATTATAACGTATTAAAGAATTAAAGTAGACAAATAATCTATATTATTACACTTGATATATATGTTCATTCATCTTACGTTTTTCTTTATCATAGAAAACTTCAAATTATAAGCACCTACATTATAAGATCAACTTAGATTTTAAATCACTTCATCTATACCAGCGGTTCCCAACCTGTGCACCGCGGCTTGAGAGTGAAAAAAAATATTTACAATTTATTGTAGTTAAAATCGGTCAGATATCTCTCCATTCTTGTTCAGCTAATAGTATAGTATATTATTTGCAACGGTTTTCCATCGGAATTTGTTTTTCTTGTCCGAATGATCGATAAACCGGGTATCTTAACCGTTTGGTTTTTTTTCGATGGCATAGTGGTTGTCTGCGATATCGTAATGACAATCAAACCTGCTGACTTTTACCCCCAGTCTCCTACACTCGGCCGTATAATTGAGTGTAATTGAATTAAGGAAACGAATGAAAAGGAAAATTGGCTGTAAGCGGATTACAAATGTCTGCTGACTGAACCCATTACCCTTTTGAAACAACCGTTCAGAAATGAAAGATTTTTAGAAAGTATACAACGTAGTCATACGATTATACCTCTGGGGTTCGGACTGTGTGTATATATATATATCATGTTTATTATACTTTACTGTAACTATAAGTTCCGTTGGCTACGTTTGAGTTGCATTTTAAAAATTAAAATAAATATCCAAAGGAATTATATGGACTGTCTCTAATAGTGTATAATAAAATATATATTATTACATTTTCATTTATTTTTGTACCTACTTAAAACAAAAAAAAAGATCAATTTGTAGGTTAAAGTTTTTTAAAAATAAAAAAATATTAATCACTAATTTAAGCAATTTTTTCTAAATCTTACAATAGCCAGGCGCGGACCTAGTGTGGGGGGGGCTACAGCCCCCCACCACCATTTGGAATTGTATGTATTACATATTATAAATAATTGATGCTTTCTTAAATGCATACATTTAAAACATAAATACAATTGTAAATATTGTTATTAAATCGTATGCATAATATTGTTTCCTATAATCTATATGTACAAATAAATTAATATCGTATCTTTCTGAAAAAAAGCCTGCCATTTCAAATTTTTAGATTTGCGCCTATATAGCCCACAACATTCATGTTATGAAATACAATTCGAACACTTTTTTAGAATGCAATTCAAAAGTAGGATTAGGTACATCTATTACTGTAAATTATAACATAATATGAGCTCGTTATTTAAACCGACGTTTAAACTTTAATACCCGGGTATATAGGCAGTGATTAATTAAAACCCTGTTCGCCATCGTCGCAACTCCGTGAAATTCGTGAGGTTTCGCGGTCGGTGAAAAAAATAAAGCAATAAAGATGATACCGGCCTTATAATGCTATATCATATTATTAATACACACTTGTAAGAATTTCACAAATTAAATGGGCGCTGCAAGGTTCATGATAATCCAATGTCTAGACATGTAAACCACGCGATTGAACTGGACCCGGAGAGCGGAACGTGTACTCGTTTCGAACAAAAGGGCTCCCTTAAAGTCATTCGACTCTAGTCGGTCCCGTGTAGGTTTCGCCGGTTGATTTTACGTAAAACATTATATCGTGACAGAGTCAGAGCCGTGTCAAGCCATTAAGCGCCCTGGAGCATACATTTTTAAGCACACATTTATTTAATTAATATTAAAATGTCAAGATTTTACCTCCATCAAATAAGATTTTTTCTTGTTCCTAATTTTTTTTCTATAAAGTGCACATACTACGCATTACTAGGTTGTACTAACACTCTACTGATTACCAAACGATATTCTATAACATACTAAAGAAAAGTGATCATAATTCATAATATAGTTGATTTTATTTTGAATTTTATATTGAGCAGCGCGCCTCATAGTTTTAAAAAGCTTTGGTTCCCCCAAAAAATTGTCCCTATTGCTTCCCCCCACCCTTGGTAGAGTATTATTGATTTCGTAATGCGGTCGAATCACGTATACAATTGTCCTCTGGTGCACAAATTCGCTTGGTTATTAAACGGTTAATAATAATAAGCTTGCGAAAACATAATAAATGCAGTACTATCCCTTTTAATAATTCCACACATTGGCACACGTGTTAATACACAAAAATGTAAATTTGCAAAACTATTCAACCAGATGGTGCTTTTAGTATTACCCGAACATTAAATTTATCAAAAATCCGTATATTGTCATAAAATGATTTATCAAAAATTCAAAACTGAGATCTAATTTTTGGTTGTAGCCATTGTATATTTTAATATCGAATCAATTTAATTAAAAAAAAACTAATATATTTATTGAATCTTAAATCTTTAAATGATTTTTAAACATAAATATGAATAGAAAAAAATATTATTTGAGCATCGTATGTTTTTTGTCGATTCAAAGAAAAAATGCGTATATTTTTTCAGTTAAATGTGTTACACTATAATACATATAATTGTATGTGCTATGAATATTATAACTCAATTAGATATTTTAATTGTATTTATTCGAAATTTAAAAATAAACATTTTCTTTTTATGAAGATTTATATTTGTAATTTGTATATTTAATACATTTATCTAATTGTATAATATCGATTTAAAAGTTATATAACTTTAGTTTTATGAATCAGATTTTTGCATTATTAAATGAATATTCTAAATGCATAGTATATGTGCAATATTTTATTGTATTCATTTTGAAACCATACTGGAATGTTGATATTAAAATTAATTATTAATAAAGAAAACTTTTTGATTTATACGTTAGGGATTTGAATTATTTTTATATTCTAAAATATATAGATAAAGTAATTTATGATTTAATAGAACATCTATGTGGTTTAATTGAATATAATTTAACTTAATATATGCAATTATTTTCTAATAAATTAATGTTAATACTTCGAATAAAAATAAAACTAAAATATAATTTTAATTTTTAAATTGTAATAAATCATTAATTTCTGCATAGTTTTAATGGTTTTTCATATTTTCCCACATATTGAATTATTACCACTTATATAATAAACATTTAATTTATTTTTCTTAAGTACTTTTTATAATCTATAGATATATTGTTAAAACGTAAAATTTAAAATAATTCAATTTTGAAAATTATCAATGTATTAACTATTGTAGTATTATTGAACTAATAACGAGTTAATTTGGTTTCTAAAAATAATATTATCCCTTAAAAAATATAAAAACTTTGATTTGTGAATTGAAGTGCAATCTACCGGAAAACCACAAAAGTTCAGATTGCTCGATATTTTTGTTAGATGGCGTAGTTTATGGTGACAATAGCGTTAAAGCATTAGTGAAGCATGGAAAGTTGGAACGCATTGCTATTGTAAAGAAACAGTTTTTGTCCTTCTTTTCTAAGAGCATTATATTGTACTTATTCTGACACCACAAACAGTTTTCTAAATATCAACACTACGGTACTCTACACCTTCATAAATATAAAATCTATTTTAAATTCGACTTTGTAGTGGTTATTTATTTTTTTTTCAATAATTCCATGAGCTATCCGGAAAAAAATGTCAATCACAAACATTCTGTTTTAACCGACGTGCTATACTCGCAATTCGTATGCTACGATTTGTCACGCGCCTACAAAATACATAATAAACTAATAATCAAATCCCGCGCAGTGTTATATTTCTCTCGTCATTGTCTTACGCATTTATCGTCATATTGTAACGAATCAAAGTCATTACACCGAATGTATTATAGTAAACGCGCAACCGTTTTTAAAATATTTTCCTGCTAATTGTCGCATATTTTGTTAGTTTTGACGACACACGCACCGCAATTGTCCTAATTATATGGGTGGCGTGGCCCTCGAAAAAGGATTTAAACTTTACCGCCGTCTTCCACGCCAAAAGTCAAGGTAGATAAAGTTCTACGAAGCCACCAGCTCCGAAAGCAATACATCCTCGCGCAGGACCTTTCAATTTCCTGTCACGCTCGAACGAGTACGCGTTGTTTGTCGTCTTCGTCTTAGCCGGAACCATAGGAGATTTACTCGATACGCAAAAATCACACTGCTCTTAAAATGTACGATAAAATATAGGTAAGGTGTGTGCAGGTTGTTGAATATTGATCGTTGAACGGCATTCGGTTTTTTTTTGAATATTATTATTGCGTTTATGCGCAGATTTCCAACGAGTTTGCGAACGTGGTAAATAAAACGTCATTGTTTTCAATCGATCTATGATGCCACGCATAGAAATGGTTTTACTTACCGTGTTTCGTGTCGATCGCGGTCGACAAAAATAATTTATTTAACAGGCATATATATATATATCGATGATTCGAGACAGAAATGTAAATCCAAAAAAAAAAAAAAACCGAAACCACGTTATTTCTAATTATAGTTATTGACGCGATATACAAAATATCGTCTAAATGATATTAATCGTTATCAGCAAACTCGTGCAAACTAACTTCAAAGGTGCGTGTGCCAGAATTATATAAAATAGGTATCTGTTGTATGTACACCAAACCGCCACGTCGTCTAGTCTTACTGTAGGTTTTCTAAGTATTAATTACTTGTGACAGATAAATCAATGTCAGTAAATAGTTTTCGCATTACACTGCCGCGATGCCAATACATATATATATATGACCTCGCTAATTTAAACAGACCGATACTTATTTAACCGGAAAACGTTCGGTTTTAATGTTAAATTATAATATTATACTTAATATAATATCTATTGCGGGTTGGTTAATTTACGTTTTACGAGTAAGAAACACGCACGTTAAAATATTATAATACCGCCATGAAAATAATTTAAAAAAATGTAAGAGAACAGAACGACGCTTTAGTTTGTGTATTACGCGTGTCTATATGTGTAATGTATATGGGGGGAGGGGGGCACTATGGCAAAAGGGACACATTTTAATCAATCGGTAAAACGTAATAATTCTAATTAATTGAATACGGATAGCAAATAAATTAGTTTCCTTTTATCTACTCAGCCATGATAACAATAGTCTATCAGAACATGCGATTTTGAATATTTCGATTTACATAAGCACAGGCCATATTACCATAAGCTTTACACAATACATTGTTTTCTGCAAATCTATGCATATTAACTGGAAATTAAAGTATATGATTCGTTGGTTTATGTAGTAATTTTCCACATTGTTCGGCATACATGCCGATGATGAGTACGTTTAAAAATTCGCATATTATTGGGTGTCTCGCAAATGTGTCTCGCCATCATGTCTTTCCTAACCAATGTTTTTGAAATATGATTTTGGAAAACTTATAGCCTTTTTTGTTTTATTTTAACTTAATATATTGTATAAAAAATAATATGTTGTTATCACTTTAATTTTATTTTTTGATGACTAACTTGTACTAGCTTATTTATGTGAATATTTTAAAAGTTGAACAAGTAATTTCCATTTAGTATTAAAATAGTTTTGTAAGTACTAATATTTGGGTAGGAGGTGGGTAAAGGAGTGTACCATATTTTATAGGCTGGTGGAGGTATATACGAGGACAAATACAGTGAGACACCCTGTTTATATATTATATATACGACACAAACAATAGATATTATCTTTGCATTACTTTCTTTCTTTTTGTTCATTGGACGTTCAGATATTATGGGAAAATAGTTATTTTTTTAATGTACATGTATCACGATATGCTTTATTATTATGTTCATTCAGTTATGTTTATTCTTTATTTAATTTTTATACTAGCGCCTATTTGTACAGAACAGATATTCTAGCGGTATTGCAATGGAAGTGATATTTTAAACGAATTGCGTTCTATGCTGATACGTTATATAATTAACATAGAAGATATTGTTAATAACTGTGATTATAAACAAACATAAATCGATCGTTCTCGTCGGTGGTCCCGAGTAGATTGTAAGCCCATATTAAGCCACAGTAAATGTTCTCATTGGCTCGAGATGCCTGATGAATGTAACCACCGGGTTGTTGTACAGTACACGCATACACGATATTCCCATTTGAGACTTTTGAAAGATTCAATAATTGATTGTTGTTAATGTAACATAATTTGCACACTCATTTTCGATCGTTGTAAAATAAATTGCAAATTACAATACGAGTATAATATTGTGATGCATGTAACCTCAACACCATACTTTATCCAACAAAAGTTTTATTCACTTTTAATGCTTTTATAATCAACAAAACGTCGTGAATTATAATGTGTACCTAAGTATGTATTATGCATATATATTTCTATGTATTTATGTGTCTATTGTCATGTCTGCACTCTGCTATCACGCTATAAATGCACTTCATAACGTATGCAGTTATCTGTAGTAGCTACACAAGCTATACCTAGTTGCCTAGGCTCATTATATTATATATTAATATATTTGATATTTTTTGTGTACAGAGTGATTCATCGAGCATGGCGAACCCCATTTTTTTCTTTCAATAGTGGTGACACAAACTTCAGTTTTTCAAATCAGAATCCCTCGTTTTTATTGTAAACTATTTAGTAGATTTTTTTTTTTGAAAATGTCAATGTATCTAATTCAAAATCCGAATGAGTAAAATAAAAATAAAATAAAATTTCTCAATTTTTAAAATGTTTATACTAATGGTAATAATCCTGAAAAATAATTTTATAAAAATATAAATTAGGTTTGATAAAACTTATTAGTATTTATTATACTCGGATCATTTTTAAAAATATAAATGTTGATAAATAAATATTAAATACTGAAATTTTCGAATCATAATTATAACATATTTATATCTTATAAACTCATTATCATAGATTTCATCATTAGAATAAAAAGTTAAATAACTCAAAACCTACTCGTTCAAATATTGATTTTGATAGGTACTCTAAAATGTTCGGATAAATTATCTGTTAAATAATTTACATTAGAATATGGGTTCTTATTTAAAAAAACGAATGTTTGGATTTCCACAATACACTCCTTAAGTAGTACGAAAAATCTCAAGAATTTGAAAATATAATCTTTAAGCATATTTAAAAATTCCAAGAATCAAATTTTGAATAACTGCATTATTGAAGAAAAAAAAATGAGCATTTTTGACGAGTCACTCAGTGCATTGTATTATGTCTAAATCTTTTATCGTCACATTATCCCGCTGACATTCATTGAAGCTGTACTCGTAAGTACCTCTCTAAACCTAAATCGTGTGTATACAGTTCCGTTAAAATATATCATTTTAACGCGTATTGAGAATACTTATGTTTAGCAACATAAAAATTAGAGTTTATTCACACACATTTATAAAAAAATATGTTCAAATAACTATTAACAAGACTGCTGTGCGCATATCACAAGCACCTTAAAATTATATTACCCATGTATTAAGCATGCAGACTGTCTGTCTGTGGCCTAATATACGCAAGTGACAACAATTTAAGCAAGAGTAATCGCTTCATCGTAGCGTTATGAAATTGCCCATATACGTGCTGTATACAATTTAATGGCCAGTAGACTTTAATTATTACGCTGATGTAGACGCGATAGAAACGTATATATAATATAATATTAATATGTTATGTAGCAATATTTCAATAACATTATATTAACGCTGTTGTGACGTATTTATTTTAACGATGTAGAACGAACGCGTACACGTCACGTACACCGCGAAACGTCGTCGGTTTTTAAACATAATATATGTTTTGATCAGGTGTCGTGGACCCGAGAACGCTGGTCGCTGCCGAGAGGGCGGGATCGTCGTGGGAAAATCGCTACTTGTGCAAGGAACACCGTCGGGCCGGGGCCACGTTCCAGGGAAAGGTGTACAATTTTTTAGAAAGGCCGTCCGGGTGGAAATGCTTCGTGTACCACTTCACAGTGTGAGTACAACACGATATTATTATTACATGAATATAATATAATTTATAAGAGTATTGAACGTGCGCCATAGCGGGCATGATAAATTACTATAATACATATCGAGGACAAAACAGAAATGGAAACTGCGCAACGGTTCGCAAAAACGTCGAGTTGTAAGACTCACGTACATCGATGGTTATGAGAGTATTACACTTGGTATACACTGTATTATACACACGTATTTACATATTTATGAATTTTTCTGCGGAGATCACGTTTGAAATGTATTTTTAATATTTAACATCGGAAACAATTTCATTTCAATATGTGTTTATAAAATAGCTCCACTTCTTGTGATGAAAATACAATAAAATAAAATTACTACACTAAACACTCATAACTAAGTAACAGTCGAATGTTTACGGGAAAATATGCTCTAAGGTCACATGTGGTAATTTAGATTATAATTTAAGTGAGTCTTAGTTTTTTCAAAGATATCTTACCAAACAAATTAGCATACTTTAACGCTCGTCTATACAATTACCAGTGATTTAAATATATTTGAACCTTTTATCATAAATAATATCTAATGGGCAATACTGAAAATAATACACGAACATAATATAAAAACTGACAAATAATAATCAAACATAATATAAATTATATTATTCCAATAAATCAACAATGTGCTAAAGATACAATTTTTTTTTAGTAAGTATACCTTTAATAAATAAATAAATTTATTATTATTTATGACGAGACAGTAAAAAAACTATTGACTTAAAAATGTACCAAAATATAATCAAATTTATAAATATTAACAAAACCTTTCTTGAACTATATTTTATTTTAAGGACTTGAAAACTGTATAATAGTTTAAGGTCCTATTCCTCCTACCCGAGCCCTGTATATTCTAAGATTTACCATTATTTTTAAGGTCGTTTATTAATAATATATTATTGAGTACCATGGGATCAGTATTGGATCAATAATTTTTATAATATAAAGTTGAAAATCATGCACTAAAAATATGTACAATTTATCACTATTAACTTGTTTTATCAAAATAATAAACGAGTAAATTGTTTTACACGGCCTCACCATCACAATGCTATCGCAAAGTTTTGAGTGGAAATGCTGAAGTTTTAATATGGACAAATGCATATTTTAATGAAAATAATTTTTTTTTTTAATAATACCTTTCATTTTTAATAAGTATTGTTTATATTGCGTATGTGCGAAGACCTCGTGTTGAAAAATTATAACGAAATGATTATGCTATAATGTATTATATTGAGCTATATTTGGATATTCAAACCGTACTCACTAGACTGACCTAATGTTTTGGACATTAATGCTTCTGATTGACAACATCGTGTGGATTATAAACCACACACTTTTAAATATCATGCACAGTGTGTCGTGTATGAATAACTATAGGTTATCAGGATTATTTTGTACCACATGTAAGGTAATCTAATAACCAGAATTTAATACGAAGGACCGCAGCTATAATATTTCGTAATAGGTAATATCAATTTTGACCACATGCGATGTTAATTACCACGTAATCCAAACTTGTCAATAGAACATAATTCTACTATAAACTACAGAGTAACATAAAATAATGATTTTTCCCCCTCATAAAATGGTCAATTTACCGAAATTAAATGGCTTTTAAGTATTTTTTTATTGTTATGAAAGTTTTTTCTTAAATCTTTGTCTGAAAATAATTAAAAACTTTTTACTTAGATGAATGCAAAACATGATGATAATTAAATAGTTTATATTTGATTTTGTTATGAAGCAATATAAATACTATATTATGATGATTTCTGTATAAAAAAAAATGTTTGAGTAAGGGATAGTTTTTCCTGTCTCGTATCAAAAACATGAGCAAATTAAAATTAACAATGATAAATATTAGTTAAATAATATTTGTGATTTTATTTATTTAAAACAACTATTATTATCATAGACATTAGGATTAGAAAAAAATAATTTTTAATACAGAAAACGATTTTTTTTTTGAATCTTAGACTAAGTTTTCAAATTTAAAATAACTATATTTATAATAGTTTGTAAATGTAGTTACTTTTGACTAAAAATTATTAGCTTACAGTATAACGGTACTTGGTTATTAATGTTTTGTATTTATACTAATATTACAATTTACAGTCATCTCGTGACCTATTATACATAACTGCGGACCAGTCCGTCGTCAAGCATCTAAACAGAAACTTAGAGAACCCATATCAAATGTCAGTTTGTGTAAAACATTACTATTGCGTTGCTCAATTAAAATGAATTATTACTTGTGAACAATGAGCATACTTATGGTATATATATGTGTATTATAGTTGATTAAGCAAAGTTGAACGTATTATTTTTTTGTAGATAGTAACTTTCTCACTATACAAAAAAGTATATTTCACGTATGGATTTTAAATTTAAATAATATAATTTTATGAATATATTTAGCAGTCAGTGGATTGATAATTTTAAACAAGAGATTTTATTTATTTATTTATTATTACAGTTATTTGGTTTCTATTAGGTATATTAAATCAATGGCATGTATATTTTTCAAGAATTTTTAAACATTCTAGATAATAGAACTATTTCAAATAGATTTTCATATTTGAGCGCGATCACCTGAATTGAAATTGCATACAACAGCAGAAAAATCATTATTGTTACAGACACTAATGAATGTCCTCAGTCCGAATACCGTCCGCCAATCTTCATTAATTCTCGGTGGCATTCATTACGCTACGTCGTCGGTCAGCTGCTGTTTTATTAGAGCACCGCTAGTGCCGCCGTCGTTGCAGCTGAGCCCTGTATGCGGTCCGAATTTCTCGTAATTTCTCTTGAAAACTATATATTATTATGGCTACTCTGTTAATAGTTTACTCGGAGGTCTGAAAGGAGGTGGGAGGGGGTACGATTTTTAAGCGTCATTCGATGGTCTTAGAAAACGGGCTTGAATTCTGATAAACGCTACGTGACCTGCAAAAAGAATTGCGCGGGAAAAACTTTTGTACAGAAGTATATTAACAACCGTGAACAGAAAGATAAGAATCAAAATAAATTCACGTGTTCTCATACTGCCGATTATTTTACTTACATGAGACACCGATATTAAAAAATTGTCCAATTCGTTGGAACTAAATATATATATACCTCTCAAATACTTAATCATAAACATCATAAAAAATAAGATATTATTTTGTATTTTGAATATCTACAAATTATAACTCAGCTGTATCCTATTAATTTATCTCATCCTCATCACCATTATTTCAGTTTACAGCTTTTACAGGAGACTGCGTTTAATGCCATACTTACACATGCCACTTAAGGACACTCATTCATTTCGTGTCATTCTACAAATTTAGGTTCACTCGTCCGCGTTTTCAATACCGTAGACCGAAAGCTTTTGCGGGAAAATGTGTACACGCCGAATAGAACCATATTATTTAGCTGAAACAAACAGATCGGTTTTGAAAACATTTAGTGATATGTTCTCATAATATTATATTATTCGATATTATTGTTTTTCGTAGCTGCAGCGTTGCTTCGTCATCGAAGATATACTTGCATACTATTGCAATATGTTTAGGTACGTGTCTCAATGTCTTCTGGATGAATATTTCAATTCAATTGTTGAAGACGTGTTTGTAGGAGGGTCGAACGCCGGCGTCGGAACATTGGAACAAGGGTCTCCCGGGGAATAACTAGAACTTAATTTAACCCCCTCCCCCTATCGTGTCACTGCAGAATAATAAAACGTGCCATCCGTTCCACCGTGGCTGATTTGTAGCCACTGGTGAGAGCGCAGAGTTTTTTTTCGAATGATAGCTAGTGGAGCGAGCGGTCTAGATGATGATTTTTTGCGGAGCGAGTGACGAAAAAAGGTAAATATAAAATTATATGTAGTGTGTG
>JACXSJ010000541.1:136606-187254 GCA_014851325.1 Pentalonia nigronervosa | reverse complement strand
CTCGTTTTATTACTATTATTATTATTGTTCGTATTTTTATGGCGTGTCGCACGCAAATGAGACCGAGATATTGCGTGTTCATATATACTCGCGAGTATTTTATTTTTTTTTTTTTTTATATGTTTTTACGTCAACTGACACAAGGGACGGGCATGGAAAGGGGCCGGTTGTCGGATTGTCGGAAAACGGTTTGACTAACGAATATTTTTTCTACCCATCTCGATCCGACGATGACGCGTTCCCCCTCTCTGTTGTTCGGAAAAATATTAATAATAACAACGACAATAACAACAATAAACGGAAACATTTTTGTTTTACCTACCAAATGTTCTTGTGTACATCCTGATGTTTACAGGATAAACGTAAAAATATACACGAACCAGCTGACCCGCGGCCAGCGGCAGTTTGATAGGGAAACAAATACAATTATTATAATATTAGAGACCTCGTTCTGCACTTTTGCTGCCGATAATGGCAGGACTATTTGGTACCTACAGTATAACATTTGGTGTACGTAAACTCGGTTTAGGGTATATATTTGTATAAACATATATATTTATAGTTTCTACGTCTTTATACGTGGTATACTTTTGTGCCGGTTACTTTTTGTGTTTAGCATTCATTCACTCCGCAATAATAATTATGTAAAACAGAATTTTGCTTATCGATTATGACATGCTCACGATGAATATAATTATTAATTATATACACGCTCATTGCAAATGAGTAAGTCCCAATACTGAATCTTATACACTGGCAACATCAGCTTTTCATTAAATTTTACATCTTATCATTTTTATCTTTGAACGCATTATAATGTCATTATGTTAATCTATGTGTAAATAATAATAATCAAACTTTATAACGATCAAACGCGTTTTGATTGCTTTAAACATATTTGTTCATATTTAATATAAATAATATAATATATCAAAAATAATTTTAAAATAGAACATTTTATCACAAAAATTATGAATAAAATCAACAAAACTTTTATTTTATTTATACGGTTATTCGTGTACACCATATAATTACTGTTTTTTTGTTTGTTATCAGATTATATTATAATTGTTTAATTTATGTTTACAATAAAAATAAGTAAGTATGATATTTGATAAACATTTTTTATCTGATAGTGTAGGTATTGTCAATACGTTAACAATAGTATTAACATACTTATTATTGATTTATATTTGTGACGCGCAAATAATGTACCAATAACACGCGATGTCACATAGGTACATTTTAAACATTGATAGCCATCCTAGATAGAATGTTATTAAAGACTTGAAGTTTTGCTCATTTCACTAAATGTCAAGTATTCATTTTTTTTAGCGATATTTATACTCCTTGTATCGTTTCATCAAAAATTAAACTGCTTTTACTTCACATTTAAAATTTTTAATTTATGGTTTACGTCAAATATATTTAATTAATTAATTTTAATACTGATGTAATTATTTAACACCATCATTACTATTTTGTATTCAACTAAAACACGCATACACCCTAAAATAATTGTAAAATTACTGTATAAGTTATAAACCGCATTGGTACAGGGATTATGGTTATATTATTTTAGGAAATTATTAGTTTTGCATAATATAACTTATATATAACTAACCTATAGCCTATTGATGGATACTAATTCACTTCAAAATATATAACAGTTCAATAAAATGATGTTTGAATTTTAAATTAAAATAAAATTTATATATTCAAATCTATAGATATACAGAAAATATCGAGTTAATTGATTACGCATTCATCAACTAAAATATTATTTGATATGTACGTACCCAATTATAACTTCAGAATTCTAATTTTTATGAAAAAATTCAAATTTAATTTTTTTTTTAAATAAATAAAATGCATCTATAAAATAATTTGTATATACGTAATGTTATATTATATTACTCGTACTAACAAAACTATTATTTTCTTAAAAAATTTAAAAAGTTTTTTTATAAGTTATCTTACAGTAATAATTAATTCTTCAAAAATACTTATCTTATATTTTGCTTTTTAAAATATTTTTTTATAATAAATTTAAGTATAAACACTCGAATTAGATAGTTAATTTTTAAATTTAATAATAGTAACATTTTTTAAAAGTTTACCAAATTTTAAATTATTTTTATACACATTTGAATGATACCAAAAGTGGATATACGTTGAACATAAAATAGAGCTTATACACATAGTTTTTGGAACTGTGATATATCAATTAAATTCGATTTAAGGTACATCTCGCGTTTAAAGTCGTTGTATACAACAGTAGGGGAAAGGTATACAAATTGGCTATAGCGGGTAAAGCGGTCAAGTCTTATTATTCTGTCATAAAAAAATAAACAGCTGGTTATAACATGTGGATTGATTCATTGTTATCATATTTATCAACTGGTAAACTAATGATAATAATATTTGCCGTTTTCGTTTAATACTAAAATTTCATTTTTATATAACGATTTTTTGGTTTATTTTTAGCATAAACAAAATATTTGTATTGACAAAGTTTCGACTTTGATAAAATTGGTCAAGAATAGTTAATTTTATGGTATATGATTTTATGGTCTACTTTTGTGGTATAACTTCAACAATTAGAGATGATATTTTAAGACTTTTTTAAAAAGACAAACTTATATAACTTATAACTTATAACTTTTATAACATACCGACTACTGATAACACAGTAAAACTGATACATGTAAAATATACTCGGAAGATCATTCAATAATTATTTTTAAATTATAGCTAAATTGATTTTATATGATAAAACTAATAAACCTATTGATAATAAAATAAATCATATTTTCTATTTAAAAATAGAATAATAGTTATGAATTTTATGGTTTTTATTTATTATTATTATTATTTTTACATCTTTATTAAAAGTCATTAATCATTGGATAATAATGTTAATGCAAGCATAGGATCGCTGCGTACGCATTTCGTTATTTAATAATACATTAATTACATTCATAACAGTATGATATTGCTCAATATATTTTTTTTCGATGTTTAACTAATCGTTATGACGTGTACACCAGCGGTGCATGATTTCCCACTTAACACAATCAATAATTTAATATACCGAAATGTCAAAATCTCGATTCATATAGTAAATTAATTTGTACGAGTCGAACAGCAGAAGGGAAGTATTTTATTGTATACATATATATTATGTGTATATTACACATACACACAAATATATATTTTGGTTTTCCGCTATATTGACGTAAAAGATTTGCACAATGTAAAAAAAAAAAATATTATAATAATTTGCCTAACGAAAATATTATTGCTGTGTGTTCCATGTTCCATCAGATTTAATATCCCATTCCCCGCTTTTTCGGGGTCACGCGCAATTATCGGATTAGTCAAAACAGTTCGTTTTGCACACTTAAAACTTTCCCCTTCGAAGCCCGACGCCATACTAAATACGACTCTCGGCAAAATGGTTTTATAATATCATACGAACGGTGTCATTAATTCGCATATTTTGTGCGGAATTCCATTGGTAGTCCGGATTTTATTGTTGTTATGCTTTTCATTGAAACAAAATATGCTAAAAACTTTGTGTTATTGCAATTTGCAGTTGCATAGTAGACGGCGTGACCATAATATTTAATTAATATTATATCAATATGGAAGTGCTTTTGGTGGAGGTGGTGGCAGATGATGACGGATGTAATGCTAAGTAGAGTTGTGTTGATGCGGCTGGACGATATAGAGTGTAGAATATATATTTAATACTGTATATATGTTTACGCAGTAAATTTAAAACTGCTGAAAAAAAATTATAAAAATAAACCCTACCAATAACGAAGAAACCATATGACGTGGTGGATCGGTGCTAGTTTGAAAAAAATCATTAATAAAATTACATCCAAGTAATTAAGCAAATGGAACATGAAACTCGAATATTCCATTCGTGTTGTTGGTTTTTTACCTACTTCTGAAGTACCTCATCTCCCCTTTTATTTTTATAAATATTTGTTTTTAATTTGCTAGTTTCTTTTTTTCTGTTTTTTTCACGTTCTGTGACTAACTGCAAAGTAATTATGCATGAAATTTTGTATGCCATGGAAATTAAACATCACATATTTGGCTATTCATTACATGCAAATTAATTAATTTAATTATAATATTCGACTGGTATTTTTTTTATTAATTGAAAGGTTCGATGAACGACGGTGAAATTTCAATTAAACACCCAACCAACGGCAAACGTTTGGATTTACTTTTTGATATCATTATTTATTTTTTTAAGTTTTACGTGAATTTGCGAAAATAAATAAATATTCAAATAATAACATAATACAAGTAGGTATAAAATTATCCAACATTCGTTACATTATATGGTACGTAATAAAAAATGTATATATAAACCTACACTATGTATAGTTTCGATCACTGTACACAACTTTAAATAAATATTTGATTACACATATATATGAATTACTACACTACAGTTAATAAATTACCATTTCGAGTATGAGTACTATTTCTTGTTCATATGCTTACATTTTTAATGACGATCACCACTTCTGGTGTTTTTTTTCAGTCATAAGTTACAACATTTTACACATGGACTTTCCGTTTTTTTCTGAAGTAGCTTTGTAGGTATTTCAAAAAATAAAATAAAGTACTCTTGACAATTATAAAAAATGGAATCGAATTTACACACGGAGAGACAAATTCATTTGTTCTCTCAACCAATAATGTTTCGAAACAATGAGAGAACAATGAGTTAATCTTTACAATGTCATCAAAAGTAACTGTTTTGTATTGTCAATGACTTTTTTTAAAGATAATTAAAATTTCGTTAATAATAGGGTAGGTGCTTCTAGTTCATTTAAGCGAATATATTAATAATCTCTATATTATAAAATGAGTATACCTTAATACTCAATTGTGAAAAATATCGCAAAATGAATATTTTATAATAGATTTCATACAAATATAATATGATTTAAACAAGAGTAAATAGTTTTAAATTCTTATAGATATTTTCAACAAAAAAAAAATTGTCTAAAAATATTTAGGTGCAACTATAATTTAAAGGTAGTAGCAAGACCACTAGGTCGTTTCTTCCGTAGGCGGTACTACTTTCCTCCAAAAATGAGATACCGTTTTCTTCAACTGTCCATTTTCCTCCACAAAAAAAAAGGTTAGTCTTCATTTTCCTCCAGTATTTATACATTTTTATAAAGAAAAACCAAACATAATTTTGTAGTTCAATGTTATGAAGCAAATTCAAACTGATATTTATTGTAAAATGAGAAGTATTCTTACCCCAAAATAATCGAAAGACTATCGAGCAAACAAACATCGTAGAGCAATCGAAAGTGCAATTATTAAATTGCAAAACAGACATTTCTAGTTATTTAATTATAAAAATTAAAATAATTATTCATATTATGTTTAATTTTCTTTTCTTTAAATAGGTATTCATTTGTGGATGAAATGTCCTATAATTATAAAAAAAATATAATATTATAATCATTTTATTTTTTTTTTTTGCTATGCATAAATTATTTATATTAACTATTATTGGAGGAAAATGGATATTGAAGTAAAACGTTATCCTGTTTTTGGAAGAAAATGACTACAGCTTCTTCCATTAAGCAATTCTATGGAATTTATATTTACTAATCAGATATTTTTATTATGTTCAAGGGTACAAATTGTTTAAACATTTTTAAAAAAAAAATAAGATTTAGTAATTAAAATTTACCTAAATCATACCATTATAACATTATATGTTAATTAATTATAATGTAATCTAAAGTTAGCTTTTTAAATTTGTGTGAATTACTTACAGGTATGTAACGATTTTTGTAGTTAATAATTTGTTACACATATAAAATGTGTTTTATTTTCAATTATTTATCACATGAGATTATACTCAAACAAAACAATAACTTTAATGTTCAATTACCATTATATTATGTTTGAATAGTTATAAATTTTTTGATTAAATATATATTAAGAAACGTAAGACATTTAACCAACATTAGTATTTTATTCTACAAATAAACCAACCGCGTATGAAATGTTTTATACGTCAGGTTTGATGCTAAATAAACAAATTTCAAAAAATCATAAGTTTATTATTTTATCTTTATTTTATATTTTATAAGGAATAATTTTCTACGTTACTGACTCGAAATTCACGATATTTCTTTCATCTGCAGGCGAATATCAATAAATACCGTTACTCTCCGATTTTACACATTTTATATTACATAAAAAGATAAGTGTGTTTATGACTAAATTATGTTCCAATTTCATTACAGTGTATGCTGCATTAACTGCACGGAACGACTAGAGCGAGCACAAGGATTGTCGGTTACAGTTAATATTTTCATTTTAGTCTTCTTTTGTCAATTTCGTATGTATATAATATATTATGTATACAACGGTCGTTGTGAATAATTCGGGTCACGGCCGTTAAGTAACAAATAAAAAAATAATATGAAAAAGAAAAATAAACCATGTAAAAAAATCGTAGCAAAAATAAATAAATATATATATATATACAACAAATGGCTGTTACAACGGGTTTTTTATAGTATCCGACGACAGATTCCCGACGGGCTTCTGCCTCCGCCGTTGCTTACGGCCCCACGGTACAATCTTTGTTCCAACACGGTTTCGTCGTCATCGTCCGTGTGCCATTTATATTATATCTATGGCCCCGAGCCTTTTCTTTTTTATCCTAACGCCCGCTCCCGACACTACCCCTAACTCTCGCCTCTATCATACCCCCCCTCACCATGATGTTCTGGCCCGAAACATCGGTTTTGGGGGAAAACGTCCCATTTTGTCTTTAATGCGGGTGGCGTGCGGGTGGCTGTGGTACACCGTCCTCTTCACCTCCTGTACCGCACGTCCAATGTAACCATCTCCGTCCTTGTCTTTCCGTCTTATTTTCATTTCGACGTTGATGTCTCGTTCATAAAAACCCATTCCCGACCATTTGCGGTCGTGTTTTATTACGTCCAAACAGTTAGTACGCGCGCTCGTGTGTATGAGGATTTTTACTCAGAAAAAATAAATCGTTTCTGTCACGTGTTTTATGTATCTATGTTTGACGAGAGTTATATTTATTACTCCCGAATGATTCCTTTAATATAACCAACTCTCCCCGGCGAAACGAAAATGTCAAAAAATAAACAAATAAACAGACTCGCTCTCAAACTGCAGCTGCGGATAATCATCGGTCGACGTGCTTTGTCAATATTTGATAGAAATATATACTTTCTATATAGTTGTCATTGTTTTGACATGTGTTGGGCGTTATTAAAACGAGACAATATACGATAAACCCATATTATTTTTAGAAAGTTTTTTTTCTAAATATTCTCATGCTATCCGATTATAGAAGGTATAGTTATGCAATATGATATTTGAATTCTGATTAGTGTATCATCGCCAGTGTGAACTTAGCAAATTAGGTTCGTAGAAAAGACCGTTAATTTCCTTAATTTTGCACTGTTTACAGTTAAGAACGTGGCCTACTGTCAAACCATTGGTAGGCAAACGTCAAGTGGTGCTAATTTTGTGATCAAGTACCTTATTTTCGTGGAAAAATTGAATCAAAAAAAAAAAATTCAAATAAAACCCTTAAAAACAATAGAAATTCTTTTTCATACATATAGCATATAAAATATAATTATTAATGAATACAATTATGCTTATGTAGTTTTAATACGTTGCATATTAATATGGAATAAATTGCATGCAATTATTTGAAATGAGCACGAATCGTAACTAATCTAAATATCTTAATAGTTATTTTAATTTGCATTTTTTACCACTAACACAGCTATATGATCCGTATTATCATAAATTGTTAGTGTACAATTTTCATGCATTCATTATATTATTATTTTACTTATAAATTTGAAAATTATACAATATAACATTATATAAATTTGCATTTATTAACATCATGTGATGTTATTATCTAATTATTATTATACATGAAACTGTATCAGTATTACATGACCTTAGGATAACAAAGTGTTAAAACACTTATATACAGTGTTACAGTTATAGTATATTTTTAGTATTTTGATAAGGTAAACAATCAAATTTTAAAGAATTCTAGTAGGATATCAGATTAAACTTTTTTTTTTAAACCGTTGTTATTAAAAATCAATATAAACTATACAAAGATTATTTTGTTGACATATTATTGTTTTTCTTAATTAATACACAAACTTAAAAACAATATATTATCATGCATTCATATTTTTATTTTTTAAGATATTCATAAATTAAAAACATTTTTGATAGGTAATGTATTTTCCAATTTCATTAAATCTGATAAATATTACTTTCTATCAAAGGAATTCAACCCTAAACCCTGTATGGAATTTAGTAAATTCTAAATACCTAATATTATGAACAATGAACATAAAATTATTAAATTGTTTTTCTAAATTTGTACTGCAAATAATATGAAATTCGAAACATTTTGGAATGTATTGGAATTTGGAATAATACATTAATTTCGTTGTTAATATTTTTGTTTTATTACTTGTTGTTATTATTACTTAAAGTTTTTATACATTTAAGTATGTCCATATTTTTTGTACTTTAAATAGGTAAGTGCATTGTAATCCATTATTATTTTAGTATCTGAGAAAAAAAAACATTGAAATTTCGTAAGTTGTTTGGCTTCAAAAAAATGATCGTTTAAAGTTTTAATGTTCTTTTTTTACATTTATGCGAATACTTTTTATTAGAAAAAGCCCTATAAAACAATTTCTTTTATATCGTTTATTTTTATTAGTAATAAAATTTGTTAAGAATACTAGTAAAGTAAACGAGATTAAAATGAATGAGAATTTTTTTTGAAATGTGCGTATAAAAATATTTTTATTTAAACTTGTAGTAGTTATCAACATAATATTTTATGATAGGAATACAATCTGTCAATTTGTAAAATAAAATTACGGCATTGAAGCTTTGCAACTGGTAAGTACTATTTTCTAAGGCATAGAAAAATTATTGAACTCGACATATTTACGCATATAAATCACAAGAACAAAAGTATGTGTATTGTCATCCGCCATTAGATTACACGAATAAAGATACGATATAAAGCGATTTTTTATTTTTTTTTTTTGTCGTCACTGTTAAAGGATATTTTATCCCACCTTACGGCAGCTTTTGTATTTCGGTTAAGACTAATTTACTGGGTCTTGATTTAATAAAATGATTATTGCACGCCCGTTGTCGTCTTGATATTTCTAAAATTATATTGATATATACATAATACATTCGACCTATCCTTTTACGTGTTATATGTGATATATATATATATATATATATATATATATATATATATTTAAATTCATATCCTAGTATATGAAAATTCGTGAAAATTTAATTCCATTCGTATCCTCAATACGTGGCTGATCGATTTTTATTGTGTTTAGGTATACAAAAATATTTCTAGATGACGAAGTACATGGGTACCGGTGCGAGTTGTGATCACACAGAGTGTGCACACGTTGGGCCGGCGTGAGTGGGTAAACGTATAAGTGACTATATAGTGAAATTCTCAATCGTTTTTCACGGGTTCGCTATTGCCGTTTAATGTATAATAATATGCATTGTATATACTTTACATTTCCCATCACACCCCCGTGTGTCACCAACCTTACCCAACATAAAACTCTTCGAAAATATCTTCGTTAACTGTGCATATATAGATATATATATATAGTAGGTGTAAAGAGTAGGTATATAGACATATAGTATGTATATATTTATTTATTTATAGCTCAAAATGTGTAGATTTATAAAATAAGTATTTATTAATAGTTCAATATAAACATTTGAAAAATGAAATATTTGTTAAAATAAAGAAGTTTATTGTTTTTATAAAAAATTGTGTGACCTCAATAATCAAACCTAATAGTCTTCGTGGAGTTTCGAATATGAAAGAACTATGACGTTAAAATTACCGTGAAAAAATGAAAATTATATATTCATGAATATAACATCAATGTTTTCACGCGTAAATCAATCATTTGGTTTGATGTTTTTATAAAAAAATATGAGTTTTTAAAATTGTGTGTATAAATTTATTGGATTACGTAAAAACACGATTCCCTGCTAATGACTATTACAAAATATAAAAATATGTAATATACTGAACCTAGCTAATTTTGTTCAGAATCTATTGATACGTACTTCACACTCATTTTAAATATTGATAAACTGTATTTTCTATACAAAATATATAACATGAAAATTCTAGTTCTATACATAATACCGTATTATGTTGTATGTAAAGGATATGATATACGTTCTCGTGAACAGACATCTTCACCACACACACGCGCGCGCGCGATGCAGCTATCCGTACAATCTAACACTTGATAAATTTCGTACCGCCACCTCCAAAAATCCATGTACAATTGTCTGTGACGACTATTAATTTTCCGGTGAAATAATGATATTATTGAATAATATTATACCTACGTGACTGTATAATATGTTGGCTTCTCGGACATCGTGTGAGATCTGCGGTGAAATTTGGAAATAATAATTTGTTCGTCAGTCTCCAGAAGTGACCGAAATTCAATAGTTTGGCGCTAAATATTGACCTAGAAAAAACCAGCAATGAGATAAACACAGAGAAACAATATTAGCCACTGAACATATTTTATACAGACTGCTGAAGATTTCTTATGTTATATTATAAAATTGTTGCCGATTCGGTGTGTTGCGCAACAGGAAAGTCTGAATGAAGTTTTCTAACCTCGCCGCTAAAGGGCCCAGTAACGTGAAACGATCGGCGTTTAGGACGAAATTGCTTATTGTCAACACATCCGACACACAAGTAACTGTTTTACTCAAGCTAAGCCCTCGTTGTGAGAATTTTGACTATTCATTTGTTTTGAACGACGCGTGGCGAGAATAAGACGAGATTTTTTTCTCGTATTTTATAATCGTTGTATTCTGCAGTGATACTTAATGGGTTATTTTAACAATACATGCACAGCCAATGAGCTTTTGACGACTGTGATCGATTATTTCGTTCGTATAGATGTCAGTTTTATGCTGGTATAATGTAAATAGTTATTTTATAATATAAATAGTTTAAATGAAGATGAACAATTGTGGCCTGGTGTGGCGCGGTGGTTGTCCTCAGTCAATAATGTGTTCTGAGTTCAAGCATCAGTCGGTATCATTAGTTCCCGGAAGGGCGATCACCCGGATTTTTGGTGAAAAATCCTTGCCCATATATACACGAGTTCTAATCAACCATACCCTCCACTACGGTAAATTACTAAAAGTAAAAACATACTAAAAAACACCTACAGGCTAATAATCTTAGATATTGAAGTCTTAACTAAAAAAAAAATACATATAAATATTTCATGACCTCACACTAATATATTAACGGCCCACGGTTTGAGAAGCACTGCTTTAAATGTTTGGAGGGTTCTTGAGATCATTTTATATTCAATAACCAAATACGTATACTATAATTTTCATATAAAGTATACAATTTTACCTAGTGTCCTCGATACTTATCGATTGTGCTATGTGCCTCAACATGACAGGAATAGATAATGAAATCCGGTACACACACGATGTATACAGTTGTATAAATTAAATACACAAGAGAATCTGAGTGCAATGAGGCCGTTAACTGTACGATCGGATAACTTGTAATTTTGGAGGAATCACTGGCACACAGACGAATTGCGGAAAAAAATCCCTATGAGAAAAAATCCCCAGTAGCATTATATAAGTATTGAAAATTGACTAAATATAAATAATTGATCTTATAAATTATATATTAGAAATAAAATAAATATTGTATAGTGTATATTATGTTAAAAATTGACATTTTATAAAAAATTGTCTTATACCCAAAAATTACAATATTACCACATTACATTTTAATTTCTATTAAATTAGGTTATAGATAATATAATCACATGCATAAAATTATACTACCATTGCATATATTATTTACATTTTAATTTATATACTATTATTATTATAAGCTTCGGTATTGTGGCATACGATTTATGTATATATAATATAAGATACCTATAAGACAATTTTTATCATAATATACAATATTTATTTTATTTCTAATATATAATTTGTAAAATAAATTAATTTAGTCAATTACCAGTATAATGCTATTGGGAATTTTTTTTCTAGTGAGGGGATTATCCAACTACCCACACAAATTCAGACTAACTTGTGCATTTTAGCATGGTTTAAAATGCTTTAAAACTCAAACAAAATACTTATCATATATTTTGAACTGAACATTTATAACTCGATATTTAACTCTGGACTTCTAGACTGCGCGCGCTCTACACGCATTTAAAGGTTTTAAATACATTTTAATTTAAGTTTTTTTATATCGTAAATAAAACCATTGTGCATTTTATACTTGAGCACATATTACTATGTTATTTTATACAGTTTTATAGTAAACATTTAAACAAATATATGAACGTTATATTATATAAAATGTATATTGTATAATGTATAGATGTTGTATACCTACATATTAATTTTTACTGAGTAGGTATAAAGTGGGAGGAGGGAAAATGTGTTATGGGCATTTTTTAATATTTTATATGAAAGACAAAAGAATGGGGATAATATGAAAAAAGTATTCGTGAATATAAATTGTTTTAAAATAAAAAGCGCTTTTATACAGTATTAAAATCTAAAATTACGCTGTTAATAATGTTCGTAGCGCACGCTGAGCTACACAATTATTTTACATAATATGATATTAAATAGAATATGAAATAAGTAACTAATAACAATCGGTAAAAATTTTATGTAAATGTGTAAGTAACAAAAATATTTTGTTTAATTCATTAAGACACTTTCATGGCCCGATTCCATATTCGGTATTAACTAGAGAATATATTAACAGCTCATGAAATATATTTCTGGAGTACAACATACCTATAAACAATATTCGTGACATTTATTATTTACAATTTGGATTATTTTTAATTCATCAGTATTCAGTGTAAGCGAAACAATAAATTACGTTTCTTTAAAATACGTAAACACGAATTAATTTCATTGTCATTACATGTCGTAATATGACACGTAATAATATAGTGAAGGACGGATCTTCAAATATACAATTATATAAGTAATGACAAGTAAATTAGACACGAAATAAGTTTTATCAAAAAAAAAAAAATAATAATAATAATAAATAAAAAAATAACGTTAAAATAGCGCGCGAGGTTATACAGAACAATAAAAAGGCGTTTGGAAAAATAAATAAAATAGTAAAAGTAAAAAATGAAGCGTTGTGAGGTAACGAGTTTAGTCGTTGATACAAAGAAGGAAACGCGTACCTATTCAAATATTTATAAATCTTGAAAAATGTTTAAACTCGTATACGTATGTGTTAGTTTGAAAAGTTTTCTACATTATTCGAGTGTGAAATTCTATCTTACTTCACTGAATTTGTATTCTTTATTTCTTAGAAGTTTATCTAATTTCAGCCTTTTATGTTTTATTCCTCGGGATTTACAGCTGACAAAATAATATTTCAACTTCAATAGTCAAATTCACTTGTTTACAAACATTTAATTTGAAAAATATAAGAAAATAGCTAGGATAAGATACTTTAATACGATTTTGTGGTAATCAATTTTTTTCTTTTTTAAGCTAACTTTTACTAAAATTTATAATTTTTTTTTTTAATGAGAAAAATGGAACTACGATTACAAGTAAAACAATAACAGTACTCATACCAGATTTATTAGTTGCGTTAAATTTGAGAAAATAAATATTATAAATGGTTAATATATTATTATATAAAACTACCAAAAACAATGTAATTCGTGTTTTGGCAAATTTTTTTTTTTTAATGTTATAGGAATATCATAATAGAACCATATAATTTATAGTAAATCATATTTTAATGAAACCGTGTTAAACTTCAATATATCGAATAAGTACTTTTTTTGATTTTAATGTTAATATTCAACTCGACATTGCGTGTATGAAAACTAAAAGTATTACTAAAAGCAATAAAATCTTGGATGTAAAAATAAATGGCATAACGATGTGTCATAATTTATTTGTAATTTAAAGACATGAATGTAAGGAGTAGTAAGAAAAAAATGAGCTCCAGGGAAATCAAAACAATCCCGAATAGTTGAAAAATTATAACATTACCTATAGAACGAGTGAATTACATTAAACATGCAAAAGAAAGTATAATAATGTGAATATGATTTTCAAAAACAGGAAAAACTAACACATATATATATATATATATATAGGTATACATAAAGAGGTCTTCGGGGATGGAATAGTTGTTACTACATTAGTAGTAGAATTAAGGACTCGGCCAAAAGTTTTACAAAAATCTAACACTCATCTAACGACTCTATACTAATGGTGTGTACTATTAATACATTCATTATATTTGAACATAATAATAGTATAATATATATACTTATAAAATACTAATTTTTAATTTTTACATTTCCGACATTTAAACTTTTACTATGAATAATATGGCATGTAAAAGAAGAAATAAATGTACCTATCAATATAACTTAGCATACAATTGTATGACGAACGTGATTGTTGTTCGTATAATGTAAGACTTATTATGTGACATATATGACCCGTGTTTTACACGCAGCTTTACAGGATAGTTCCTGCTACTGGTTCATCCCTATTTTATCATTTAACTATAATATGCATTTAATTCAAATTGTGAGTTTTGATGATATTGTTATAGCGCGGTGTCGTATATGCCGGTCAGTTCCGATGTACACTTATAAATAAACACAATTAACATAGAACACTATTAAAATTTGTCCATCAGTGATCGCATCAGGCGATTACCGCTGAAGAGCGTCTTTCTTTAAACATTCCTATCTCTTATATATTGCAGTTTGACCTAATTCTATGTTTCTTCGTCTACTCAAACTTACTGACTAAGACTTAATACTAAATTTTGTACAACAAGCGTGTTTTCTTAACCTAGTTCATAGTTTTGGTATTTATGAATTATGACATATACATATTACAACAGCGGCTAGGGAATTAAGTACCTGTTCAATAGATATAAGACTTCCAGAGGAGATAATTGAACCTTATGGACTAATAACCATGGCCAGGAGTTGGTAGATAATTTAGAATTTTATATTAATTTTAATAAAAAGGTCGTTGCATGAATCTGCTGGGTGATCGTCCCCCGAGCCCGTCATTGTGATACCAACGGACCGAGATTCTTTTTTTGTTTCGCGGTTGTTCACTGTGCGGAAGTCGGTTTGGTGTTAATAACTATTATTTTAGACCGTCAATTTTATTATTTCGTTTAAGTGCTACGTGGGAGAGTTCGCATGAATACGTCTATGGTCCCGCCCGAGGGATTGCAAGAAGAGTTCATGATTTTTCCGTTTAAACGACAGTACGTAACAATATATATTTATAAGTAACACATAATATAAGACGAAGAATATTGACGCCGTAATACAGTTTACTATATATATATATATATATATATATTATTTGCTGCGAACAAAACGTTGCACTATATACGCCAATGTTCTTCGTGTTATGTGGTTCTTATATATATATATCAATTTATTAATAACATGTTGTGACGTGCCATCATTCGTGATGGAGTTTATCAGTCGGAATACCGCGCGCGCACCGAGTTTTATCCGTCGAAACAGTTTGTCATTCGTGTTCCAAAGTTGTGACATGTGGCAAAAACTTTGATTTTATCACTGTGTCTTTTCCCGAGACGATGGACACCACGTCCACTTTTAAAAGTCCAAGGCCGCACATCGCACGTTCAACTATATACGATTTTATATTAGATAGGTACCGTTCTTCGTGTTCAGCCCCTCGACACGGCTGTATAGGTATTATGTTCTTCCGTCGAACATTTATTAATCGTTTACCTGCAGTATACTTGACTATATAATATTTAAGATCATCATATCATAATAAACCCGACATCGGGCAGTATCTTGATTATGCCACAGATACGTGTCAAAGTTACGAATTGTATCTTTTCCTCAATACACTTTTGTCGTAGGCGTCTTGTATTTTTTTTTTTTTTTTATATGAAAGATAAATTCTCATTTTAAATTTGACAATAATATATTTTTTCTCGGTGATAATATTTATAATAGTCGACAACAAAGTCACGTAACTTCATTTGGATGATAAAAAATAATAAACATTTCATTTCAGACATTACATTATAACTTTTGTCATCAATTCCCACCGATTCCCGTACCGTTTTCGTTGCAGTATGTTCATTTATGTATTCGAAAAATTAAGTTTGTTAAATGTTAATTATCCGATTATTGATCTAATTAATATTTCTAATCAATTCATATTCAATAGGTTCTTGCTCATTGATTATACAATAAATAAACACAAATAAAATTAAAGTACTTATGTTTATTTGCTGATTTTAATTTTCGTATTGTCCATACTAAACGTGAATAATTTTGTAAAAATAAAACTTTAAAAACATCAAAATTGTCAATACCATGTTGGTCTTTTGGCTGATAACGCGACACTTTAGTAGCAATAAATAGTGATAAGAGTAGTTATAGAATCAGGCATGAGAACCAACTTGCGTAATATAGTTATACAAAATATATAGGTAGATAGAATATTAGACGGGCCCCAACTGAGCAAATTTACGTTTAGTGGAACAAACTTCGTGTGTTTATCTTTAGTATTACAGTGAATTGACCAATTACTAAACTTGAAGTTAAGAACATTATATGTATTTGTATATATAGGCTTCATCACAATATTTCAATTTTTATTCAAGCTATGAGTACCTATGTAAAGTATTACAGTTTAAAAATGTTTATATTATAGTATCATAATATCATGGAAATTTGAAATATTTAAAAACGTATTAACATGGAATGTGTTTTTAACTTGAAGTTTTACTGTAAGTGAATGTAACTTCTAACACTAATAGTAATAACACAAGATTGGTTCTGGTGAACGCAAATTTGCATTGTTACACGCGGGTCTAAAAAATTGATAAAACAGCGCAGGGATATCATCTTAAAATCAATAAATTATCATTACCTAGCTAGGTACATTAGTCTTTAGTATTTAGATCAATATTTAAAAATCCAATTATTTGGGGGGGGGGTAGTACATAATCGACATAATATATGTATTCCTGTATGCGTTAGAGCAGGGGTATCCAATCTTTTGGAAAGACCGGGCCACATTAAGTTTGAGGAAGTTGTCGTGGGCCTCATATGTTTTTACAATAATATATATTTTATTTTTCAGTATCGCTATCGTTGTAATAACTATAACACATTCACATAATATTTGATCAATATAACATATACCTTATGTTAATAGGCTTTATTTTTAATCATTTTTTTTTCTTATAACACACACACATATATATATATATATAAGTAGGTAATTGACGGTATTGAAATTTACGTGAGGGCCACATCAAAACCTATCACGGGATGCGGGTTGGAGCTTATGGGTTTAGACCATACAGGTATCGAAGGCGTTCGTCATTACGTCAATACCGTATTCTTGTATTTTATAATATACACAAATGTACATATTATATTAAATTGCGAACGAAACGAGGGCGTTACGGCCGGTCGAAGAAAACACATCGACGATTCTTCGCACAGGTGTCAGCGCTGTGGACGATTAATACGTTTCCGAATACGCGTATATTATAATATGGACATGTGTGTGTATGTACAGTGTGTATATAACTAAATATATTATGCGAACACGCTCGGCCGTTTCCTTATACTCGACGGCCGGGCCGGAAGACGTCCGAGGGCGGATGGTGCAGGTGGAGGACGGGCGTGGATTAGACGGGGTGGTAGGGACAGCGGCGATGATATTGATTTACATTTGCGATATAGAACCGCCACACGGAGGACTTGCGTGTATAAAACAACCAGACATCGAATATACACACGTACCATGCACACATACCTCTGTACATATACATATATATTGTACACATATATAGGTATATATTATATAATACACATGTAAACGAGTTGATAGGTATGTATGTGTATGGCCCAGCGCTCTCCCTCGTTGTATTTACGACACATGTATATATTATGTACATACGTAGGCAGTGTACTAGTGATATCTATTATTTATGTGTATCAGTAGTATAGATACATAATATACATACATACCTAATCTAATGCGTATCATTGTTATTTTCAGTTGACCTGACATCCCGTCCGTAGCGTTGTATAATTTACGATATTAAAAAAAAAAACTACAAATTTTATTTTTATGAGCTAAATATTACTTATACATTTGTAAAACGCTAACAGATGGCTTATACAAAAAAAAAAAAAAAACATTGTTAAGAAATATATTGAACTTTAAGTAAAAAAAATATTATACTTTTAATATAGATATAAATATAAGGTATGTCACATATTCTTTTTTATTTGTTTAAAAAAAAACTGAACATTTTTCGAACAATATTTGTAAAAATTGATATAATAAGATTGCTCCATTGAAATTTACAATTCTAAATTTAGTGTTAACTATTTCAGGTAATTGTAATTTTTTTCCCCTAACATAATATTTATTTATTTATTTTTTATTTTTAAACGGGCCAAGTCTAATTACATAAATTAGTTGCAACAATTATTTGTAAAAAACAAAAAAATAGAATGTTTATCAAATAAAATAAAGTAAATACTTATAGCTATGAATTTACAAGTATAAAATTATAATAATATTTTTTAAATGAGTTAAAATTTGATGAAATGAATAAATCGATTTTTAGATCATTAATGGCTTTCATAATTTTATTTTGGGGGTATTGTTTGCATAATTAGTTACTTCTGTGTTAAGTTAAAATGTATCACTAGACCTAGTATTACGAGCATGAATATGGATGGAAAAAACGATTTAAAAAATTTAGGAGTTAATATTTTCAACAAGGAACTAAAAAAAGTATATATATCTAAACGTAAACGTCGTTTTTTTAGTGTTTTAAGGTTAAGAGTTGATATAAGTGTGGCTTAGAAAGAATATGTGTAATTTATATTATTTCAACAATCATGTATGGAGACAAAGAATATCATAACATGAATTTGTTAATCTGCATTTATGGTTTTAGTAACTTTAATGAAAATTAATTGCAATAATTCAATGTGGTTAAAAATAATATTAATTATTATTATTTCATTAAATTTAATTCACGATTTCATAATTTAAGAATCAAAACTGTTTTTCAATAATTTTAAAGTATAATTTTTTTTTTTAATAATAGGTACAACACTTTTTTTGAATGCTGATTTTATAATTATATTTAGAATATAAAATAAACAATTAATATTAGTTTTTAGTTATTAATTTAGGTATAAGCATATCCCTCATATGAAAAATCGGAAAAATTTGAACCATTACGGTTTTTTTTTGTTTATAGATGTGTGTTATTTTTTATTAAGTATTAATTTACGTAGTTATTGCATAGTAAGAAGAATGACTTTCGTTCATATTTAAATGTTTTAATTGCTAATGTGAATTATTCATAACATTTGTAAATAAATGTTCATATCTAAGGTACTTATTATGAAAACAAATTATGACATTTTTTTATTTTATTATATTAGCGAGGGAGATTAGAAAAATATTGAATGCATTTGTAAATATATAACGAAATATATTATACTATCCAATAGGATAATAGTTGCATAAAATATTAATACAATTTAAAACCCAAAACGATATAAATTTTACTGTTTTCTTTATATTATGTTAAACAAATAAATACCCAAAATGTAAACAAAATCTTATTAAAATTAAAAATTAAATTAAATTAAAAAATAATAAATTATAAATATTAAATACAAACCTTTATGTTAGACCTAACCTACACACATGTAGAATTTTATTATAAGTTATAAATTGCATAGTACCGACTCAAAAAATAGGTAATAATACTTTAAAGTCGTATAAGAACACATTTACTCCAAATATAGTGTTCACACATCACACATCATATATAAACTCAAAATCATAACGTGTTTACACTCAAAAATCAGAAACGTACACGTAAAAAATAAACCTTTTATACATGCCCATATCAATCCAAAATATGGATTGCACGCACACGTTAAGTCAAAATATCGTATTCTCATACTACTACACACCGCATATAAATGTTAAACCAAAAATAAAATCTTGCACCTATACGTCATACATGCCAAGTTAAAATATCATACAATATATGTATAACATATACGCATACGTAAACATTAAACACCTTACGCGCGTCATGCCAAGTCAAAATATTGCGTATATATTATAACCACGTGTGAAAATATTGTACTAGCATATATACTTGTGAAAATCCAAAATATCGTAATATCTTACACACACGTAAAGGTAAATTCAAAATGTCATGTACCTATATCACACATATACACGTACACGCTAAAATATCATCTTCACGCTCACATGCAAAAGCAAAAAAATCATACTCATAAAAATTACACTTCACTTGTACAATAAAAAAAATCAAAAATTGTGCCAAATAAATACACACAAAATACCGTGTTAAGGTTGAGGTACCACAAAACACACATAAACACTCACTCTTTGGTCTTCAACTCTAAAATCAGTGTACACACACACACACACACACACACAGATGTTGAATAAAAAAAAAAAATGATCGTGTATCTATAACACAGTTAACGAGCCACTAGTTGGATGCCACTTTGTCGTACACGCTAATCGCTTCCGATATACACTTATAAATAAACAAAATTCACATAAAACACTGTTTATTACAATTTGTCCAGCAGTGATCGCATCAAGCGATCACCGCTGAAGAGCGTCTTTCCTTATACATTTCTATCTCTTATATATTACAGTTTAACCTAGTTCTATGTTGCTACATTCACTAAAACTTACTGACTAAGACTTAATACTAAATTCTGTACAACAAGCGTGTTTTCTTAACCTAGTTCATAGCTTTGGTATTTATGTATTATGACATATGAATATTACAACAATAAAACGCATATAAACGAGTTGATAGGTGTATTGGCCCAACACACTTCCTTGTTATATTTACGACACATGTATATGTTATGTACATACGTAAGCAGTGTACTAGTATTGTCTATTATTTATGTGTATCAGTATTATAGGTACATAATATACATACTTAATATAACGTGTATTATTGTTATTTTCAGTTGACCTGACGTCCCGTCCGTAGCGTTGTATAGCGTCGTCATGTTTGATTTAAGTTTATTAATAATTATAAAAAGGTATTGTATGGTATACAATATATTTAGTATTGTATTATACTTTTTACTGGCGGCAAATTACAAATTCGTCAAACGTACAAATCAATATCAGGCGTGCTTACCAGTACACTATTATGTTATGTAAGACGTGAGATATTTAAAAATTAACTTTGCCTTTACATTTATTAAGTGTTACATAATTACTTCAGGTTCTAAGTCATACTCAATATTGTATAATAGCATACAAATAAGACAATATAAAAGGAAAGCTTGTAAGTTGTATTATGACTGGTGTTAAGGTAAAGTTTAAGACCTGTATGATTCCCAACACTTATAAGTGCTGGAGGATTCTATCAGGTGCAAATATTAAAATTACGCTATTGCTTTATTGCAGATATTCGGAGAGCTCTCAAGTCACGTACAATGAGAAATGCCATGAGAAATTGATCAAATATACCGTACATTTTTTTGTAAAATATAATATAATATAATATTATAAATAGTATATTATTATACAGTAGATTCTTAATATGTCGAACGTCGCTATATCGAATTTTTCGTTATCTCGAACTACTTTGAATTCCCCTTGAAACTACTATTACACTTAATAGTGTCTTGCTCTTCATAACTCGATATAAAATTAATCGTTTTTCGTTATCTTGAGTTCACAAATAATATTTTTATTACAGATAAAACAGGAATTGTGCAGTACATTCAGTATAAAAATTGTGATTTAGCGCATTGGTAGTTACGTTTGTAGTCTTTCCTAGTTCGTTTGTTCGTTTGTAATGAAATGGAAAAGAAACGTAAATTAAATATTCTTTCAATTTCGGACAAAGTTCGTTTAATACAGTTAGTTGAAAAAGGTGACCGTAAAAAATGTGAAATCGCCAATGAATTCAATATTCCACCAAATACATTATCGTCAATTATTAAACAGAAAAAGAAAATAATGAAGTTCAATTGTGGAAATATGAAAAAAATGAGGATGACTCCTTATTTGGACATTGATAAATGTTTGCTAAAATGGTTTACTCAGTATCGAGATAAAAACATACCATTAAATGGAACAATTTTACTTGAAAAAGCAAACGAATACGCACAACAACTAGGAAATACTAATTTTAAAGCTAGTAGTGGATGGCTTACAAATTGGAAAAAAAGACATAATGTATTTTTTCGAACTGTTTGTGGAGAAAAAGCTTTAGTAGACACACATTGTTGTTCAAATTGGATTAAAAATCTTCCTGATGTCTTAGCAGGTTATTCTTCTAATAATATTTTTAATGTCGATTAAACGGGCTTATTTTTCAAATGCTTACCAGATAAAACATTAATGTTAAAAGGTAAAAAATGTTCGGGTGGAAAATACGGTAAAGAGCGCATTACAATTATGGTAGAAGCAAATATGTCTGGAACTGAAAAACTAAAATTAGTTGTTATTGGTAAAGCAAAGAAGCCTAGGTGTTTTAAAGGAATTAAATCTTTACCAGTTGACTACAGGTCAAATAAAAAGACTTGGATGACTTCGTCATTATTTAGTGAGTGGCTTTTTGACATTAATGACAGATTTTTTTTAAAAAAAATAATTTATTCGGGCATTTCAGTATTTTAAGTATTCAAATTATGTATTTTAGGCATTTGTATTATTTATTATTCATATACATTATACAACATACATATTTTATATTATTTTTTTTATTTTTTAATAAAACTCGATATCTCGAAGTTTTTGATATCTCGAACTTTTTTCTTTTCCCCTTGAGATTCGACATAACGAGAATCTACTGTATTAGTAATGTCTCTTACAATCTCACCTGGCTCGCAGCTGCGGATAACCTTGGATTGGGTCACAAATGTAAAAAATGGCACGAATTGGGTTCCAGTATATTTTTTCAAGAACAAGAGTTGATCCCGGGATATTGATTTTAAGAAAACTCAAGTTGGGTTACTGTAACCTATTAGCGTTACCCAAGAGACACCACGATAGGGTTGGCTAGAAAGTCTCTCAAAAATATTTTTTTATTACTTTACTTTAGTATGTATAAAATTATTAAAATATTCAAATAATCGTTACATTTTTTTTTCATAAAATATATACAATACACATAGCATAAAATATTATTTTTTTTGTTCATAGTTAATTTTTTCTTTCTAATTAGGAAAGAAATTTAAAAGACTTATCTTCCACAAAACTTAACGGGGTCAATTCTCTACGTGTAAAACGATTCATCTCCTCTTAAAAAATGTCCCTTTCGGCTGTTTTTTGTTCAGCTTTGTACTAATCTCCGAAGTGATATGCATATTCCACTCTGAATTTCAAGTAAAGTATCAATTCAAGTATTATCGTCGTTATCAGCAATAAAAAGATAAAATATTACCGCGGATCCAATTCGAGTATTATCTTATAACACCGTGGACCCAACTTGTGTTTAATTGAAACAATTAAATATTCAAGAACCCAACTCGCGTTTTCCCGTAGTTGCTTATGGACTATGCTATTGTAAGATAAGGTCACACAAAGTAATTACTCAAAATAAGCGAATGAAAATAATAAGACACTTATTATTGCTCATTAAATAAGTCTAGTTATCGCTCGCAGGATTTGGTTCTAGGAGGTTGTTGTTGAGATGACCGGTGCACATGCACTGCTTAAAAAAAAGAGACGGTTATGTTGATTAGAGAGTGGCACGCAGTGGTTGTTGCGCTTCCGAGTACTAGCTTTCTCTCCGGTGGCAAAGGCCTTTTAACGACTGTCCCTTTTCTCTAGTAATATCTAAAAAAGCCAAACTCCTCACGTTTTACCGTTAAAAATACGTCGTATTGATTTCTTAATCCGTGATCGTATAATACGGATTGTCTCTTTTGTCGGTGATAAGAGTTTTTTCTACGTACGACAATCTGGCCGTTATTTATTAATCTGTTATATTTAAGTTTATTTGTTATATTGATATGTGAGCATATCATTATAACACGCTAATAATAAGCATTAATATTTATTATTAATCGTGGGACACTGTGATCCCCGCACCACAGCCAATCGACGCTCGCGTCTATCACAGTTTTGTACTATATTATGTGCATACAATATAAATATCAGTGTTAAAGTTAAATTTTAATAGCGGATTGTTTCTATTTCTATATATATAATTATGTAGAGATTTAAAAATATATATATTATATGTGATATAGACTCAGACTGGTCTCTCTGTCGGGCGTCGTTACAACTACCTAGACGATAAAACGTCAACATCTCTAACCCTTAATACATGATTATACGTATCAGACACTTCGAATATTATTAAAGCCTTTAATTAATATGGGTCGTTAATACGTATTGAAGGAAAATTTAGAAGCTAGATTTCGAGGTAATGCGCACGTGGATATTATACAAAACCGAGGATCAATTCGATAACAGCATATTAAGGTAATGCCTAAATGTGTACATACATTATATTATATAATGTCCCTCGAGGAACTACCCTCATGTCTGACACGTAGTGTCAAAATTTCAATAAAACCCATTCTAACCGAATGTGATGCATACTTCGAAACAAGAACCCTAAACAAACTATACGACAACAAATACGACAGCCAAGGACCAGATCTTTTAACACCAAACATATTCGCATTTCTTCCGTAGACAGCATTGTATAAACTAATATAATTATCGTTACTAATATTTATTTTATAAATTCCAAGCATGTACCTATTGATTTTTTAACACACTTGTTGTTTACCAAAAAAAAAAAAAAAACTGTCTAATACCTTTAAAATGTAATGACACTATATATATATATATAGAAAAAATGTATCTCCCCTAATGGCTACAATCCTGAGTGTTATTTTGAATAAAAAAAATATGTTTTTATAAGATATTTATTATACAATTTATCTGTTATGAATTCGGCAAAACGAAAAATTATCAGTTTTCTATGCAACGCATATTACGTGAACCACGAGAATTAGAGCCACGAATATCGATTTTACACAAGTCAAATACCCTCATTATGCAACATGTTCAGGACATATTATTATTTGTAATTTATAAGCTGGTGAAATTGACTACTTACATTACACCCTTAATGTTCAAGAGGAAATTTGGTTTTATGGCATTTATTCAACGCCAGTCTATAGTAAATAATAACAAACAAACAGTAAATTCTGAAATTAAATTATAAATTTACGTATATGAAAACTTTAATTTATATTTTTAATTGGAATAATATTCTTTGTTTCTTGAATAGAAAACACATACAAATGATTTTAATACTCCACGTTTGATATTTTATGTATAACAGCACCTGAAAATGCCATGTCCGAAAAATATACGATATACAATATATATTTACTTCACAGTCGAAATCTAACCATAATAATATAAATAATATACACACGTGGTAAAAAACGAAAACAAGGAAAATCTCATAAGTTGATATCGTATTGTATATATTATTAATATGTCCCTTGTGTGTGTGTGTGTGTGTGTGTGTTTGTATTTTTATATGTACATCCAATTAACGATTAATTTGTACAATATAATGATGTATAAGTAATGTAAAGTTCTCCTACATTTTTTAATTGTAATGAATTTTATTTATTGAATGAACGAGTATACCTACTACCAAATAAACTCGTATGTTATTAGTGTAAATATACTGAAAGTTTTCAGTCATGGCGAATTTACCACCGAAGATTTTGTTGGTTTTTTTTAAGAACGTCAAGAAATGTTTAGCAATCAGCCCACGAATAGAAATTATATATTATATTCAATTAACGTATCACAAACGGGTATCGTGTGGTCAACGACTGTATAATATCATGCATTGCAATGTTTTAAAGTTATTTTTTCAACTTTTCTTCTAGAAAATCAATACGCAAGATATGCAACAAAAAGGAAATCATTAAGAAAACAAATCTCGTGATGGTCGAATACCCAATTACTATAATTCCGTTTTAATCGGAAATCTATTGGTTTGGGACACGGGCAGTGCCGGATATTAAAGTGCAACGTTTTGTTTTTATGTAATGGCATTCTCCGAATAGTACTATTGTATATAGATTTACTACAAAAGAAATCTAAAAATATCACAAATTACAATATTTTTACATGACTGTAAGAAGAAAATATCATTTTCGAATTTTATTCAACGACATAATAATATCATATCATTAATACCGCCATGGCATTAGTCACCGATACGGCAACACCCAATTTGCTGACAAAAAACTAGTGTTTTAGAGATTTTAAAAAAAAATTAATTCGCTGTCATATATCTATTATAAAATAAAATATGATACATACACTATGAAATATTAAAGAATAATACAATCATAATTTGTGAACTTAGCTTATTATAAGTATACGGTATCACACATTTTTACAAGTTAATAGAAATAATTATTTTGAGTGAGTTATATTAAGTTATAAGTTGATAGCCACAAAAAATATATTTAACTCTATATATAAAGTTTATTTAGAGAGATTTCTAATAGTAATGAATAATAACTCCACACTAGCACGGGACATCTAAAATATTCGTCCATTACAAATCTTTTGCAATGATTCATTTATACTTTACCGATGATAAGGATTTGAAACCACGACCGTTCAATAATACGTCAATACTGTTCAACAATAAAGATAATTTTTTAACTTATATCCTATATTATTATTATTATTATTTTTAATTTAATATTTATTTCGTAGTTAGTATAAATTTTATTTGTATTATAATAAGGTTTTGTAGATTAACCATCAATAGACCGTTCAAAGTTAATCGATTATGCACAGAAGGATATATCAGATCCATTTTTACCCGAGTTTTAACGTTTATAAACGAATTAAATAATTTTTTTCTTCTTTATATAATAATATGTCTGTTGAAATGTTTTGTTTCAAGTTTTTTTTTCGTTTAGTTCTAATATAATAAACTTTAATTGTTTATATGACATTTATTAATTATTTATCCATTTATACAATATAGATATATAGTGATTGTAAAATATATGGAGTATAGGTACCTTTTGGAACTGAAAAATCAGTTGCTCGTAATATTCATTATACATGTTGGCACAGTTTGTCACCATTCATCAGTAGAGCTGGGAATGTAATGCTCTAAAAATACCAGAAATATGCACTAAAAATTGCTTTTATGCCCTAAAAATTAAAAATAATGAATCTATAAATTGAACTTATATTTTTTATTTTAAATAAGTTTTAATACAAAAAAATATTTTTTATTAAATTAAAAAACAAATTGCAGTACGACATAATTTTAAGTTTTCTACATGGGCTTTTAATCTGAAAAATAGAGTTATTCTCAATTGATTTTTCGTCACCACTCGTAATCTCGATTAAAATGTCATACGGATTCGTTCGAAAAATTACGAAAATCTGAAAATAAAATTTAAAAAACATAGTTTTAAGATTAAATGCCTTAAAAATCCTTGTATGCTATAAACATTTTTTTAAAAATGATCTCAACATTTTAAATTGTCAAGAAATGCATTATAAAAACATTTTTATTTGATTCAAAAATACACAAAACGATTATTTATGTTATTAAACAAGCATCACGTAGCTAGAAAAAATAATGCATAGTGCATCGAAATCCCACCCCTTCAACAGTCATCGGCATACATAATATCAAGCAAGCTGTGCCAATTTATGCATAAAACAATATGTATTATTATGTGTGTGTTGGTTTATATTAGTAAAAAAACATTTTGTATTTTGATTATTGTAATAATATAATGTGTGCGCGTAAACATCTCTATACAGTCATACATTAATTACAGAGTGTATATTCCCAGATGGTTATGTAAACAAAAATATTACATACACAAAACACTGCTTCAGTACCTAGTATATGATAAATATAATATTCATATATTTCACGAATTGTTTTAGAAACGTTCAACGTATATATTATACACTTATATCTGCACGTGAATAAATCATATAAATGCACGTACGTTAATATGAAAAAAAAATCTATGGGGTTAAACTCACGGAAATCTAACATTTTCAGTAATGTAAGGAGGGTTAATTGAACGTTATACACTATGTTATTATAATAATAATAATAATAAAAAAAAGAACATTTTAAATTATCGTGACCCGTGATTTTTAATAATTTTTCTCCGAATAATTTCAAAATAGGCTAATACGGTTGCGATACCTGTTTACCATGTATAATAGTGGTAAATGATAATATATATTCAATACACGCATGTGCGGAAAATTGGTTTAAGTAAATTGGTTTTCGTTAAATTAACTAATTTATTTATTGTACATTAGTTTTATCGATTTTATATACGCATTTAGTACATTATTCTAGTGTGTCCTCTGTGTAAGAAGTCCATGTAAATTACACGTCCTGCTATCCTGCTGACGAGATGACTACTGTTTTCCAGGGATGCGTGTGATCCAATTAGTAATTGGAGTAGTTCAATTTTTCTGTTTCGCTTTCAAGTCACACGGGATTTTCGGTTTTCGGCCGTTCAGTGGCAACTTCAATAATAATAATCGTCAGTTGTCACGTTTATACTTCGAACCTCTTTGCAGTATACCTACGTGCCTAATATATTTCTAACCTAATATATTGATGCGTCTATGTTACACGCGCATAATAGGCATACGGCGAACGCACCGTAACAGAATGATAAAATAACAATTTATAATAGAACATTTAATATTATAAATACCGTGTGAATACATGTTTATTACAGTGGTACGGTTTGTATTGAGCAAACAGTTTACAAGTCATAAACACAAAAATATATCGTGCACAAAGCGGAAAACGTTTCGACGATAATGCTATGTGCATATCGAACACGAATACAGCAGGCACGCTTACACACGCGTTTATTTTTATATTACCTGCCTGTTTAATATTATTGTGTAATATTAATCGCATATTTGAACTTTATTGGTGTGTACTTTGGTTTTTATAGTTCGTTTCGTAGTTTTTGATGCATTCAAATCCTTACCAAAACTGCACATTAATCCTCGTGTTTTAAAGCAGACACATATTATTATATCTTATTATCATCACGAGTGTATAAATCATGTGTGCATTTATACCTACGTCCTACATACATATTTAAGCTATATAATCGTTGATTATGAACAAATCGCGTATAATTATTATAGTCACGGAGTGTCTTTCACATTTTTCACGTTCTGAAGGGGTTCTTCACGCAACCGATTTTACTACGCACTATATCATAATACGTGCGACTCTAATATTAATGTGATGAACGAAATGAGGTATGTATAACTAATGATAACTGACGCCAAAATATCTTTAGACCATTTTATCCCGGGAAAGCAGCCTTGTTAGAACATAAAACTCTTTGCGAAATAGTTAAACCACGAATTCAGAATTTATACGGCTGTATTCGATATTTCATCTGCGGGATACACTTGCCAATAAAATAATAATAACATGCGTATGGCTATTTGTATTTGTTTTGCACTCGTGACGCCTCAAGAGTCAAACTATGACTTAATCTATAACTTAGTTCGAGGATCTATAGTCAGTGCAGAGGTCGGTATTCATTTAAACCTCCGATTAATGATTACAACGATCACACATTATGCATCCTGCATGCAATTGTATTTTTTTCTTCTTTTTTTTGGGGGGGAGGAAGGGGAAGGAGAATGGTGTTAAGTCAAAATGTATTTATGGGCACATTAAAGCGTAGTGTTTTATTCATTGTCAATGGATCACTGCCGGGATTTCTACAATGCAGTCTAGAAGATCAGTGCGCGCTCAAAAAAAAATTGTCAATCACCATTAGGTAGGCACCGAGAGTGTAATGAAATAAACCTTTATTAACGTGTACAATAATCGCGTGATTTTTGAAAACATTTTTACAATACGCGAAAACCGCAATTTCAGCAGATGGTTTAGGATAATTTCGTTTCACGAGTGTGCACAGATAAGTACGTCACGATTATTTCCGTTCCTTAAATGTTGGGCTCCTCGCTGGATTCGAGTCAAGTTCAACGACTTGATTGTACCGTCTAATCTTATGCACCGCACAAGTACACACACACACACACACATACACGTAGGTATATATTACGTCTAATTTATGCGTACACGTATACTGATGGTTTCCAACGTCTAGGCGTGTCTGCGTTTGATGGCGAGGACAGTATAGTTGAAACTTTTGAACTTTAGGCGAGAAATAGGGGAACAACTAAAACACGTCGCCGTGACGTGGGCCGAGAAAACTGTGCTACCTATATAATATAATATATCGCATATACGCTATACGCATATCTACACATCTAAAGAGTGTATAGTCGATCAATAACCGTTTTAAAATCACACCGTGCCCATATATACCCATATATATATATATATATATTATAGTGTGCATCGCGTCTTGCTTATTCGTTCGATCATCTATCATTATTATCGAACAAATGCACGCTAATCCATTGCCTATACGTATTATATATATATATATATATATATATATATATATATACGTGACAAGTTTATTTTAGCGTGTGCGCGCCCACAAGTATTTCGGTCGTCATTCCTATAGATGTTGAAACAAATAATAGCGCGCACAAAAATTACGAACGCTGAAGTAATAATATAAGATTGAAATAATAATTCATCGATGGTATTATAATAGTGATGCCGCGATGGAAGTGACGGTGTCTAAAAATCATATGCATATTATTTTTTTTTAAAGATTATAAGAGAATAACTGTTTGGTCGGCACAATATAATTATCTGTAGATTACATATTTATCAGAAATACCTTTACTGTGTTTTTTGTTTTTTATTTTTTGTCTGAAAAAATTTAATACTTTAATGTAATACATCCAGTACATACTTTTTAAAAGTTAAGACTATTGTTTAAAACCGTATATTATATTAATGTAAAATATAATATTATTTTAAATACCTATCCCGATATTATATATATAGTGTATAATCTATATGTGTTTGAGATAATAACAACGTGTCTTCTGAAATGTTTAAGTATGTCATAGCCTAAACAAAAATTGTGAATAATACAGACATACAATAATGACCTGCTATTTGTATACGACTCCCGATTTCAGTGATCAAATTTGAAAAAATTGAAACAATTTCCAAGAATTATGTGCTACCCCCACGATAATAGACAAATCGGAACACGATTATTATCTATAGGGAATAGGTTTAGGTACTAGCATCATACATTTAAGACTCAATCTCAAGGTACCTTGTAAAATTATATATTTCATATATATAAGATATTGTGATCCAAAACTCAGATAATAAAATGTAAAAAAATATTATATACAAAACAGCTAAGCAAATATAATGTGACCTAATTATATCGACCATTGTAAATATTGGTTATCGGTAGATCACACATTGGACCGGTCCTGAATTTTGTAGGAATAATTTAATATTATAGATCATTATAAAAATGAAAAACAAATGACATTACTTATAAATTAATATTTAGTAATACAGTTTATATTAACACAATAGATATTATATAACAGATCAAAATTTCCTAGTGTACTTATTATATATAGATCGTACAATTTTAATATATATATATAATCTATTATAATAATTATTATATTTTTTTTATAAATTTAAACTACATTGATCGGATATTGTTTGACTGAATTAATTAAATAATATTACAAAGCATTGTAAACAGTTGTATCTCTAAAACGATATAATAATACACCATAACTATGTACACATAGGTCACTATATTTACGTGGTGAAATATATATGTTATTAATATCCTCTGATGTAGAAAATTACAATTTCAAGCGTATCGCACAATTTGTATGTCCTAATAATTGTTTATGGAAATAATGAATAATAAGTTTAAAATAAAACTAAGAAAGTCACTCTGATGTATAGAAGGTGTTGGGTATTTAGATGTCACCCATCATTGTAATGCATATGTTACATTTAAATTTATTGACAAATCATTGAATACGAAAAAAAAAAGATTCTGAGCTGATACGGTATGTCACATATATGTATAATGGTATTTTATTATGTACTATTTATATTATTATAATTTATTTATTTTTATAATAGTTATATTGTATCTATGTTGAATTAATTTTTACAAGCAACAAATCGCATATCTTAATATTATAAGGTCACATTAACCAGATGTTATTAAAGTATAATACAATACGGACGTACTGTGGATCGGTATAATTAAAGATTAATCATAAAAATACCTTAAAATTAATCTAAATATATTTAAAATATTGTGTGTAGTGAATAATAAAACGCGTAGAAGCAAAATGTATCAGTTGAGAATATTTTTTTAAATAACAACAAAATAACTAAAATTGTTATTTTTTATTTAAATGTTTAATTTTGTCAAAAATTTAACTTAATATAATATATATATATATATATATATATATAATTGTGCAAATGTATTTTTAAGTTTTTAAGGTTTTTGTAAAAATGACTTATGATGAAGCTTTAATTTAATTTTCAAACCTTAGTTATTAAAATTACACTTTAGACACAGAAATTACACTTAATTAACATTTTATAAATGTTTATCTAGGTACAAAACAATTTGCACATTTTAGTGATTTTGACTTAAACATTAAAATTTTAAATGATTATAAAAAAAATTGTGACTAAGTATTGCTATAAAATTAGCTTATACGGTTTCAAGTATTTGTATTCACTCAAAACAATTTATTGTATCAGACATAAATTGAAAATAAAATATAAAAGTAGAACATTTCAAATAATTAGCATATAAAGAACCAAAATATTTTTAAATTTCTTAAAAAATGATTGTATAAATATTTTAGTTTTACATTTATTTAATTTTGAATTACAAAAAAAAAAGTCTATTTTATGAAAAAAAATGGTTTAGCGTGCAAATTCAGGATTTTACCGATTTTTATTTGAAAAGTACTGGAACTAACATTGAGTATTCTATGAATTCTTCATATTTTCGGTAACAAAAGATTGTTTCATCGTTGATGTTTTAACTCATTAGTCATTATTAGGTTTTATAAAAACCTTTTCAAATGGGATACGATTGATCGTTTGGGTTTTTCGAATGATCGAACGTCTATCAATCCCGTATATTTTTTTAAGATGAACTACAATATAACAACGTTTTATAGCAAGATTTTTTTTTCGAATCACTATGGTTAAATCAAAAATAAAATACAAATTGTACATTATTATATGATTGAATTGTTTGATTGATAAATTAACATAATCGTATTACATACAAAACCAACATTTTCAGATCATCTATTGTATAAGATATAATATAAGTACTGATGTTGTCGTTTTCTGTGTCAAATTTTAGTTATAGCCTACGCATAGGTGTATAATATTATTGCGGATTTTTTTTTTTTTTTGTTATAAATTAATTGTAAAGAATTAAGGAAAAATTACTTTTGGCATGTCAGTCTAGTCAATAGGGAATTTTGCCTTATAAAAAATACTGATGTTTTGAAACTTGGCAAAAAGTTTGGGTCTTAGGGCCTTGATTAACCAAAAAAAGTCGCCATTCCTCAAAGGTCTGCAAATGTTCTCCATCTTGAATTTTAGATAAAATGTTATAGTTTTTCGATAATACCTTAAAAATATTAACTTGATGGTAAAAATAGCTTTTATAAAAATTTTAGATCATACAATTTTTAAAAAATTAATTGCAAAAGTGATTATTATTATTATATTTTATTATTTATTGTTTTTTATAATTTGTATCAAAAATATGTTTTGAACGATTTAATAAATATTCGAGAGATAAGAAATTACAAAAGATAAAAAAAAATGCGTTTAATTATTAAATATGCAAGTTAATTAACTTATTGTTTGAATTATACATCACAAGCTTAACTATAGTAAATGTTAAAGAATATATGTTTCCTTCAGTCAGGGATGAAATAAGTGTTATATAATATTTAGGATTGGCATACATTGTTTGTCACGGAATCAAAAATTATAAACGCATATAGCTCAGTGCACATTATATAATAATATAATATTAGTCACAGGTGACATATTTTCTGAAATTTAATATCAGTTTAACTTTATTGGTCTTGTATTCTATTTTTTTTTGATTGGATTGTTTAATAGCTGTCAAGAAGAATTTAAGATTTAAATGTTTATAGATAATATTAATTTGGATGTACTCGTATAACTCGTATAACTCGCATAACTCGTATAAATCGTATATTTTAATATATTATATACCTATAATATAGATATATAATATATAGGTCTATATAGGTTCTATATAGATAGTTTAACTAAAAAAAAGGTGATACTCGCAATTAAATGTTACGACTTACGAGTTTTAAACTATAAATTTTGGTTTTCTAACCATAAAAATATTAAAATCATAAAACTAAAATATTGTTATTGTATTAAAATTAATAGTCACACCATATGGCTTAAAGACCATGCGTACTGGGGTAAATTTATCAAGCTCCGAATCGATAATTTTCAATTTGGTTTTTTATGCGGCGTGGATAATTAATTCACAACGAAGTGCAATATTGAAAGTCAATCTCGTTTTTGAATAAAATAATCTCTGTTGCTACATTCGCACACAATACAAATATGCAATTCGTTGTCGAGTATAAGTTTAAAGGAACCTGTAAAATGTGTGACTGAAGTACTCCGATAAGAAAATAAGTTAAGCAGGTACTGACATAGTGGCATATAAACTTGTTATTCTGTAGTTATAAATCAATATTGTTCAGATATACGTTAATTTATATTATTATTGGAAAATAACTACTGATCCCTTAAGAATATATCGTACAAACGTGTTGCCTTTGTCTTACAAAATATGCTAAATATAGCAAATCTACATATCAGATTCTTATTACAGCTAATTTATTTTTAAACTTTAATATTAAACCATTTTTGCTGATAATCAAATTTGTTGATGATAATAATAAAAATTGTGCTCGAGCGAAGAGTTTTTTTTAATTAATTTTTTTTTTTTAAATGAGTAATATATTTTACATACAATTAATAAAAAATAAAATATGAAAAGCTCATCGCTTGAACATAGTTCGTCTTATCCATCACTACAAACACGATAATGATTGAATTTGTTCTAATTTTAACACTAAAAATAAATTGTAGTAAGTATATAGTACATAGATTCATTACGTTATGTGTGTGTAAGACCCACGTGGGTTCGGAGAGGTATCCTCTTGAAGCTTTTACGGAATTTTCTCCCGTCGCGATCTAAAATGGTAAATCCACAGCACAGCGGTACGAAAAAAGCTATATTCCATTTTTCGAGAACGGTTTAAACTTCAAAAATCTACTGTGGACTACGATTAAATCAGTTTTTCTATGTTTTAACGTTTATTACGACGAACTGTCCGCGTTTCTGTTCCTGTGCACAAAGTACATATTATATTTATTTTTCGATTTCAGAAGGAAAAAAAAATTCGAGCCACAGTGCCGTCTCAAAAAGCACCATTTACATATTATAAAATAGGCGATTTCTAGACCACAGCTGTTCGTCTGTTTCATTTACCTGCAAAGTGTCGCGTCTTCTGGTCGGTCGGGTTTTCGCCGAGACCAAACGGGTTGCGGGAGGTCGGCTAAATGCCATATTATACTGTACCCACACGTCGTATACAGTGCACCGCGACGGCAGGGGGTGTAGGGTGGCTGTTTGCGGGGGGAGGGTGGCGGTTTGCGGTGGCGGGGCGGTTTGCGGCCAAAGAGGTCGTGGGTTTTCGTGGGGACGGGCCGCCGGCGCGACGGCGTATAAAGTGCGCCGCCGTCGCGCCGCGCGCGTTCCTATGGGCGACTTCGCACACTGCCACTATCCGCGCGCGTAAGCACACCACCGGCCGACCGAGTCCATCTCGTCCACGCCATTCAGTCGCACAACTGTTGCTCGACCGACCACGCCGTTCGTGCCCCTCCACCGCAGTGGACGTCGTCGTAGACGATCTCGCCAGAGTAAGAATTCCGTCGTCGTAGATCGCGAATAAATATAATTTAAAATAAAATATCTCGTATTATAATTGCCGCTGTGTGTCGTCGTCGTCGTCGTCGTCGTCGCCGTCTTCATTTTCACCGCGTCCGAATTCCACTTCTCTCCGATCATCTCCCCACCCGCCCCACCACCCTAACTGAACGGTCAACTATCCGGTCATCAGTCGTCTCGACGCGAGTGCGTTTTTCTAGTGCGCGACTCCTCCGCGTGTGTCTTTGTATTGTAAATCACCACGTGCGAGACGAACCTCATCGATGACGCCGCGATGATACGATCGACGATCGGCGAGACGACCGCCGACGCCACGACGACGACCACGACCACGGTTATTGTTGTCGCCGCGTACGCGAACCGGATAATGCCGAAATCCCTCTGAACCCACCGCGACGTCGGAGTGCTCAACGTATATTCACACGCATCCGTACTCGTTATTGGTATAATATTTTATTATTGGGCTGACACGCAGTGTCATCGTTGTAGACGTCACGCGGTGACTCGATATTTGAATATTTCCTTTTGACGACGTTTTTCTGTACAACGTTCATTTTTTTTTTTTTTTTTTTTTATAATGACAATTATTATTTCTACCGCATTAACCGTAACCCTTATCACGGTATAATATATGCGATGACAACGTATAAAAGATTTGTCAATATTATAATATTAAAAGTAACATTTCGTTGCATGTACATAATATTATACTATTGTATAATATTCTGCACAGGTTTGGTGACGAAATCAGATTTTGGGTACACTTTACTCGTAGTATTTTAATCCATATAATTTAACATTGTCGAATATCCCTATACATCTCAATCGTATGATGTCCTCCAGCTTTCGGCAAGAGATTAATTAGGCAGGTATTTATTGGCGAGGTATACTATATTCAAGTTCCTTATCAGAGATTTTTGTAATTTATCGTTATTATTATTATTAATTAATTAATTCGGCCAATAGGATTTTTCTAAATTACCTCAATATACTTTTATATTGTCAAAATGATGTTTATAACTAGTGAAAGATTTTTTGAAAAGAGCACGTGTTTTAATGTTTATAAGGGTTGATCGGTTTTCATGAATTTATGATACGTCATACTTCGAGATTCAAAATCGATAGTTTTTGACCATAAAAAATGGCTCAACAATGATACACCTTATTAGTTAAAAATTTGACGTATTTTCGTTAATAATGCGCTTAAACAGCTAATAATATTGATGTTGCAAATAAAAATATAATAATTGTTAATATTTACTGTAATTGACGAATCGTGCAACGATAACGATGTGGTTTTATATTATGACAATGAAGACATTTTCATTATTCAATTTTTTTATAACGAACCATTATTCGTAACACATGTGTAGAAACGGTATGATGTAGAATATAATATGACCACGTTGGAAAAATTGTTTAAACATTTTTCACTGCGTTTTTATTTAAAATTTGATTATTCGGTTAAAAAAATAAAAATAATATTTGTATTCAACTTATTCACGTTATTATTAATTATTCACACTAATATATTATTCTTGACTCCTTTAGTCTTATTAACTTTCATGAACTGTTACAAAGTTTCCATCCAATTATCTAATGGAATTAGCATAAATTCTAGAATTTGGTACTTAATACTCGTTTGAGAATCTGTTTACTTCATTTTCTTGGCTTTATCGAATACTTTTCATTACCTATATTTATAATTTAAAATAATTATGGTTAAATAAATATTTATGGATTTATTCATTTGATTATTTATTACAGTTCTTTTTAAAATTACATTCGTTTTCCGTATAATAGAGAGAATGAACAAAATGTTATATACAACTAAATTGATGTTAAAAAAATAAAATGTTTTTCAAGTGTGTAAATCAACTCTTGCAAACGTTATAATAACATTACAATTATTACGTTGTATATTACAAAAAAACGATTGCAATTTGTAAATGTAATTAAAACGTTAAACAAAAATAGTTAAATATCATTAAACGACAAATAACGCAAAACGAAATAATTTAAAATCCACTTACTTAAAAGTAATAATATTGGTTCCTTGGAAATATTTATTCCATGCTATTTATTTTTATCTTTTAAATAAATTATTTAGGAAATTAAACAATCCAAGAATTTGTTATATTCCGTATTTGAGCGATTTCCCACATTAAATATTGTTTTTTTTTTAATTTTTTTTTATTTGTGCTTCAACTACTAAAGTTTACTTAGCTTTAAATATTTATAACAAACAAGTATAAGTTTATATTATTAGACTAGGCATAACAGTATGGACATTTTACAACTAAATAAAATTAGATAAAATTATATAATTTAGTTATTTTTAAAAATTGTAGATCTTGTTGATATTTTTTTGGTCTCCGCATTAGATATTATTTTTAACAATAAATACAAAAGTTGTTCGACGTTTTAATTCTAAATAACAACAAATACAAACATTTTATAACATTGAGATTGTAAATATAAATAACGTAATATATTTTTTTTTTAAATGCAAGACCGAGTGTAAATATATTAATGTTGCTAAATGGACAATGGGCACACTATTGATATAATAACAGACTTATATTGAAAGAAAATAGTATTTTTAATGAGACGTTCACAGTGTTTTGACTTATTTTTGAAAATATTTCGACTGCTGTGTAGTGATGTTAAATAACAGTTTGGGTAGTTGTCATAATATTATTTTATGAATTGAAAAAATAAAAACAAATTCTCCATTACAGCTGGTCCTTTTGATAAATGACATATTTTATACTGTATCATAATAATATACAGAATTTAGTGTAATAAATATTTTTGCCTAAGGGATTTTTTTTTCATTGGTTATTTAAGAATATTAGTTTTCTTTGTTTAAATTAACAATATTATTGTTTGTTGCATTTGGTACGCATAGCACGATAATTCTTAATTCCTAACCATAGCTAAAATATAATATATATATATATATTTTTTTTTTAATTCGTAATAAATAATATTAACAGGTTAAAACCATACAGGCACGCTTATACAGTATTTATTTATAAAATTAAGTGTTTTTAAGTAATTTTTTCGATGTTTAATCTTTAAATTAACAAATTAAGTAAACTCATTGTAAATAATTGTGTTAATACTTAATATTAAGTCGTTTTTTTTCATACCTAGTAGAATCTCAATACTCAACAATAAGTAATGATTTTTATAAATGACCCATGGGTCATCAACAATATGTTTAAGACTCAATTTATTATTATTTGGACTTTGATTTATATTTATTGAATACTATTTATCTCATATTCTATATGGAATTTCATGTTTTTCTATTTTGTGAATTGTAAAATTTTTTATAATAATATATTCTTATTGGTGGCCAGTCGGTTGGCTGCCCTTTAGTTTTCAACTTATTAATTATTATTCAGTATGCCATTAAATTACAAAGTTGAAATCCCATTATCCAATTCCAACCAACTTTGATAAGTGATTAAACGATTATTAATGATGCAAACTGAAAACTAAATGAACTGCTAATTATTGTGTGGCAATATGTTGACCTACCTTTAGTCAGTATAAAATAAAATATAAATACATAATATTACATACGTAATATTTTATTTAGTATTGTAATACTGATCATAAAATTAAATATGTGATCTAATCTAATAAATAAATTTTTTTTACCATCTATAGATTTTTCAAAGTATTTTATATTCTGTCCTTAATCACATAAAAAATATTTCGTAACCCATTTACCTACCAATTCGGTAAACAATTTATGAAGTACCTACCTAATCATTTTGTATTATGCATATATAGGTAAATTATGAGTGCCACAGTCCACTTAGCAAGGGGCTTATATTCTTTCGTTCGAATGTCAGTTATTAATATTAAATATAAATTGTACAAAAATATTATTAAATAATATAATTATGTACAATAAATAGATACAATTAAATGTTTCTTAATTTTAATTTAATTAATATTATAGTTATATATTAAATTTTGTTGCTCATACTTATTCGCTTATAATTGTATTTAAGGTCCTTTATTCACTAAAGAAAAGTTTATGTTTATAAGTAAAATGTGTTTTATCCTTATTGATGATTCATCTTTTCGATTACATCGTATAAATTATATATAGTAAGTACCTATGTAGAACAACTTTAAACATTTTCGATTTTAACTATATCGAATTTTCACAAAGTATTACTTTTTAAATTTGTTTTATTACATTCGTTACAGTTAAATAGAAGTACTTAAATTAAATGAAGTTAGCGAATCATTAGACAAATATTAATATTACTTAAAATATCACCCAGCCTAAGACTTATTTAAATATATGTTCTAGGTTTAGAACGTTATTCGTAGATATCTAATAAAGACCAGGCTATTTATTACCAGCCTATGGTACCTCAGAACTTCTCTGGTTTTCTTCAGTATAATTAATGTTTTACGGCATCACATAAATCGACCCTCCTCAACTTAGCGTCCATTTTGATTCTATCATTTATCCAAAATAAATGTCATTTTATGTCCACTTGAAATTCTCAACTAAGAATATTATACTTAACGTATCTACAGTATATTATTTAATTTATTCATAACATCTGAATTGTTTTGTGTTACCTATTTTTTGATATTAAATGTAAAAACAACAATTGTTATTAAAATTATAACTATTTAATTCTAACTATTTATTATGATCCCGTTATGTAAATAAATTAATAAAAAACAACTTATACCATGCCTAGATATAACTAATTAAAAATAGTATAATTATTCATTGGAGAATTTTTATTTTGAAGGATATTTTATTTTCATTCGCTGTGTACTTGTACAGTAAAACAGTCAATTGTTTTATGTACGATTTTATTTGGAGTGTATTTAAGCTTTTATGTCCATACTTAAAATTATGAAGTATCTTTAGTGTCATTTTAATAAGTCCATAATCCTAAATCCTTATTTGAACCTAGGTATACTGATGAAAAACAATTAAATATACCTATTAGGAGTTTAAAAAAATAAATATTGTAGAATTAAATTTAACATAGAATATAATTTATTAGTCTATATACATTTTTTCGAGAGTACCTAATCGAGTTCAGATAAAATACACAGTATTTGTTCTAATAATTATTATTTTTTAAACTTTGTAAGAATAAATTAAATACATTTTTTTCGGAGTTGATACACATTGTATTTTACATGTTTAGTATTTTTTATCACATACAGTTATTACAATATCATATTAGGTAGGTATATTATATTTTAAATTATTTTTTTCCAATTACTCTTAAAAATACATTCAAAACAATGAAAATGGTTATAATCTAAATAATTCCTTTAAAATACAATAAAACATTTTTCTATTCAAATACATCTTTTTTTTAGTTATAAAAATAATATGTATATAATTACAACATTTAACAATTTCATTTTCCCTTGTATATTATGGGATATGTGTATTGGTTGTAAAATATGTATTTACGCTATAAATTTTAACATTTTATATATTATAGCCTATAATGTATAAAATGCATTAACGAAACATTCACCGAGATATCCTTAAAAACAATAAAGATAAACAAAATTTATTTTTCTTGTATCTGTAAAATCTTATTTTAATACTTATAATAACAAATGCCTGCATAATATAAAATATGAAATATATGCATACACATACAAATTATTTTTAGTATGTATACAACTCATTTAAAAACAAGTAAAAAAAATATCATAGTGATACTTATATTCTTAAATACATACATTTTTTTAAATTTATAATAAACAAGACCAATTATTTTAATTAGAATACGATAGTTAAATGGAAATGTTACAGCTATAAGTATGAATAATATGAGCATTCATTAAAATTCTTGAAAATCCATTAAACTTTATTTTAATTTGAATCATATTTGTGGGTTTACGTATACCTATTAAAATAAAAACATATATGTTGGTGTTAGTCTAAATCACTTAACTATCACAAAATTTTACGGAAGTCAAAAAAGTTATTGAACATGTGCAATTGTAGTTATTATATTAAATATTTCTTATTATATTTTAGGCATTTAAATATAACTATAAAAGGATGAACAGAATAAAAGTATCATAGTATGATGAGAAATAATCATTATGTATCAGTTCATGAGATGGAAAAATCTCAATTTCGGAATATATCTAAAAGATTGAAATATATGTACATTGATACAATATACATTATATTATATTGATATATGTGGAATATTAATATATGTTGATATATGATAATATATATTGATAAGAAGCGTGTTAGCCATTAGGTACTTTAGAAGTCATTTGAAGTGTATAAGCAACAGATACGGACTTGATAAACACGTTTAGACGCGCGTGCACATACATACATATACATTTATATAATATACAAACAAGCATAATAGATATAATTTAAATAGAGGAAGTAGTATTGAAGTGAAGTGATGATATATTATTAAATACAAATCGGTAGTAAGAAACAATTGATCACAAAATGAAAAAAAGAAACTACCTATTGATATGCATGCATTGTCATGACTTATATGAAAAATAATTTGGTTAACTATTGATTTTACACTACATACCTACTATGTTTAATCAACATTCAACATATTGGTTATTTGCCTAAAATTTGTTTTAAAATCTTATAAATGATTTCAATTATTTATTTGAGAATATATTTCTGATATATTTTATTTTAGTGACAATTTAATATAAATCGAATAACTAAACTTTTTAAGCTTTATCATCAACAGTTACGTACAAAAAAAATATTTTTTGATTTTTTTCGTATATATATATATATTTTACTAAGTAATATACAATAATATGTTATATCCAATTGTATGATTAAGTAATTATGTCTTAATGAAAGAGGGTATTAATTAGTAATACATAAATAAATATATATATTTGTTATTTTAAATAATAATTCGTCGCATGGTACTTTTACTAGTTTTGAAATTCCTAGCTATCGCATTAATGATAAATAATGGAACGTTTATTAATTTTGGTCATTGTATATTTTTAACAATTAAAAACATAAAATTTCAAACAATGTCTATTGAATATTCAACGCGTACTTGCGATAGTCATAACTATGGGCCATATTTTATTTATTTAAAGCGTTATTCAGTTTAACCAGTGCGACGCGATAACAACACTAAATGAAAACAAAATTGCAAAAGATAAAAAAAAAAACTTTTGACTAAACATATAACTATAGACCTTTGTCAGTGTTTCAAGTTTTCTTTGAAATATAATTTTCTAAAGGTATATGAAAATCTCTTTCAGAGTTTATTTTTTTATTTATTTATTTTTTTTTTTTTTTTTGAGATATCACAAAGCTATAATAAAACGTTTTATTAGTTAAAATATTGTTGGACTTCATATCATTATTTATTTAGGTCGAAAAGTAGAGGTCCAATGAGGAAGTTTTATAGAAATGCAGTCAGCTAAAGTATAAAAGTTAGATCTTATTTATGATGTAGCTATTACTATGCAATATGTATAGGAATAGCAAATATATAACACTATAAACGAGAATTAATGGAACATTATCAACAATTCCTGTTCAACTATTGTGATACAAGGAAATAAAACAGATTGTTGATTTGTTATTAACATTGTATTACTAAACTGTTAAAATGTGGCTGACGAGATACGGTAATTTATTGAAGCTTGTGAAGTTTATGGTTCAGACAATGCATGTTAAATACTAAGGTTTTCGATTTGTTTCAATCGTTTTAACATACTATATATGTTTTTGAAATGAATACAACTTTTTTTCAGATCATTTATTGTAAGATTACTGATACTATGGGATTACTTATTATTATTTGTTATTTGTAGAGGTATTTTCGATATTCAACGTTATAAAACATATTTATGATTAATAGATTTTCCTTGTAAAAGAAAAATATCAATTAACACCGATTTTTTTTTATTAAGAAAACTATTGTAATTTTAACTTGAAAGAAAACCACAGGATAAAATAGATAAACGTTAACCAATGTTAAAATGTTATATTTTTTGAACAAAATATAGAATAAATATTACTTTTTTGTTTGACAACCAAACTCGTTACGATATTAAAAAGATTATAATTTAAAATTAACCTTCTTTCTTTGAATTAATAATCAAAATTTAATTTATTTTTTGTTAAACTAACAAGCTAGATGTCAATAATGTTTAATTAACATTATAAACATTTCTGACAGAAGCAATTTATTTAAAGTTGGTGGCTCGTTCAAATTATTCTACATTTAAATATACGTGTATAATATTAACTACATCTTAAACATGCTTTTCTAAGTCTATGTCCTATAAAATGTACTTCTTTCAAAACAATGGTTTTATTAAAATAATATGTTTTTAGTCTACAAACATTTCATTAGAATTATGTAAATGATAGTATTACGTTATTAATGTTTATTGAATTAGTTAATCATAGGAAAATTAAATTAAAAAAGTTTACCGAAAGGAATATTGTTTATTGCTATTAGTACCTACAATATGAATTCGTGTATTGAATCAAAATATTTAAATACCTATTATAAAGATATTCTTAGCATAATAGGTGAATGGAAATGAATTCCGTGCACGGGTATACTTCTATAGTTAACAATTATAAACTATAAATACGTTAATAATTACTTGAAGTCCATGCCTATGTGGTTTTTTAAAATATTCGACTGGAAAATAATAATACATAATCGCCATTGTGGGTTATATGGACTGAGAATATTTTGTGCTCAGTTATATTTAGCCGTTTGATATACAACTTACTGTCTAGGTCAGGGGTCTTTAACCCACGACCCGCTGTCTTTATTTATGGCCGGCAAACACATTTTAAGTACAGTGTGTATTTTTTCTGTGTATAATTGAGAATTTTATTTTTTGTTTATTACCATATAACTTTGCTGTGTGCGGCCCACGAGATTTAAAAAATAATAATGGGTGGCCTTTTAAAGATTGAAGACCCCTGGTCAGGTCACACGCCGAATTCCATTCCGGGAATATTTTATTAAACTAGCTTCAACGCGCGCAGTGCTGTCGAGTATTTCTGGACATTTTACATCATGTAAATGTGCGTACTGAACTGAAAATATATGAAATACGCTAAGGAGTAAGGACTAAATAGACTTATTTCACTGTATCGGACAGAGCCATATCAATTCTGTTTAATTATTCTTTATTATAAAAAAAGAAAGAACACACTGATTCATTATGACTAAAAAAAATTTTTTTTTTGTTGATATGATTCCAATGCAGATATAACTAATGAATTCAAAATTGCGTCCTCCAATAAGGGAACACTTTTCAATGCACAAATTATATACAATGTTTGCGTTTTATTTCCATATTTACAGTTCAGCTGTAAGTGGTCAGCAAAATTATTGCCCTTGAAGTATAACAAGTTTCGTTCTCGTTATATGCGATATAGATTACCGATTTACTACAACACTCAAAATGTGTGGAATTTAACTCGATCATGACACCGATATGATATGTATTATGTTATAAATCATAATGTTCTACCGATTGATCTTACAAGCCCGTAAATCGATAAGCCCCTCGTCCAGCCATTGTCGAATAAATGGTTAGGTAGGTAAAGTTATTTTTCTATATATCTCCGTAAATACTATATATTCACAAAAATTGTACCGCTAACGTGCAAGATATCGTTGATGAAATATATAAAATTTATCGGGGTTTGGAACACATTTATTCCAACCAATTGTAAACATTAGTAAACGTTGTACAGTATAAAAGTCGTCAATAAAAGAAAAAAAAAGGAAATTATATCGAGCCAGCAGGTGTGCCACGATCGCAAATCGATAGATGTGTAGACAGAGGTGTTTAAGTTAACTAGATTTAATTTATAATGCTAATTAATAGAATTAATTTACTTAAGATTAAATAAAAAAAATTAACAGTTAAAAATAATACATTTAACCGTAAAAATTAAAATTATATATAAACTTAAATCGGTTTCAAAAAAAGTATTTTAATTTTTTTTTAAAATTTTTTATGATGTGACACATATGGGCAATCTTCAATTGTTTTTAAATAATAACTAACTATTTGGCTAAAAACATAGGCGTACTACTCTTTCTTAGAGCACAATGCCTATTTAGTCTGTAGGTAATGGTTTAGGCGATCACTTATATTTTGTTTCTTCTAAAGTTCTAAATTCTAAAACCATTGAATGCACTGCGATTAAACGGAAAACAATTTCGTTAATTTTTAATATCCACGGCGATGGATATAATATTATGTACAATCACGGTTTTATGTGACTAAACTAAGTCATTACAGTGGACAGCCGTTAACGGCCGCCCCTGGATACCAGCGTACTTAGATTTGCACACTATTGCGGTTCGTGGTCGTGGTATATCGAAGCGAGACGATCGTCATAAACATAATTGTCGTGACGGTAACGTATAGTTGTTGGTGCTAGGTTTGACGGAAAATAAAATTATAACGGGATTTGCAACACGCGTCCAAGAGGCAACGCGGGCCCACCGATGGTCGTCCTCTGACGGTACCGCAGTGGCGACTCGCACCGCCGCCGCCTCAGCCACGGCAAACGTTGTACCAGCAGCAGCCGTTATTGCCACCGACGACGCCGCCGCCGCCGCCGCCGCCGCCGAAACCGAAGCAGCCGGCACCGACACTGAAGCCGACATGACTTCGCACCGCGCCGCCCGCATATCGTGAGTGCGCCGGTCGGCGTACCGCGCTCAGAAAGCCATGTGCACGACGGCCACCGAATGTTGGCGTGGCCATTTTGTGTTGACATGAACCGCGCCGAAGAGGTGCAGCTGTTTCGCAAGTCCAGGGAAGTGTCGCTGAGGAGCAACGGCAGTGGAACGGGCAACGGAGGGGCGGGCGGGTCGCCCGTCGTCGACAGGGTCGCGTCCACCGAACTGAAACGGCTGCAGCAACAGCATCAGCAGCGGCCACGCGTTGGATGTGCGGGCGGCGGCGGCGGAGTGGGTGGTGGCGGTGGCGGCGGCGGCGGCGACCAATCGGACGAGGACGACCGGCGTCGGCAGCAGCGGTTTGACGGCGGCAAACAGGAGACCGCACCGGACCAACAGGTACGGCCGCCGCACCACCACAGGCGGATGCCCAGGTTCGGCGAGGCGCACCACCGGCGGGTGCCCACGCCGCTCAAGAAGCGTCGGCAGCCGCGCGATGACTTCGCCGACCCGCCGACGCCGAGCAGCGACGCCGACGACGCGGCCATCGTCGAGGTGGTGACCGCCGGCGGTGACGCCAAACCGCCCGCGCCGCCCGGCGTCCCCGACCCGTACTACCCCATTTACCTGCCCATCGACCAGGCGTTCAAGGCCAAGTACGTGTTCCACCAGCGGAAGGGCAAGACGTTCCAGGAGAAGGTCTACGTGTTCCTCGAACACCCGTGCGGATGGATCTGTTTCATTTACCACTTCGCTGTGTAAGTACGAGCGTGCGTCAGCGCTGCACGTTGTGTTAAATAGATCGCAGATGCGTTGAATTATAGATTATGAGATGCGCGAGGGCTTATGGCTAATATTCTACAGCGGACGAGCGCACTTCACTCATAACAATGTGTATGTGTAAAGAGGCTATCTCTTTTTTTTTTTTTTTGATTTTTTCCTAATCGGTATATAGTTATGACGAAAAACTGACTACCATAATGCACTCCTTGTAACACAAGGTTTTATCTAAAACTAAGTGTCGCTTTAATTTAATCGCAGTTTTTTTTTTTTTATTTTCCAAACTTGTGAACGGTTTCCCTCAAAAATCGTGCGCCATAACCTTTTTTTTTTATTTTTTCATTTTTAGCATCTCTAAGAACCAAATTAAAATTACGAGGTAACAATAAGCATACGTAATATTTATTTTACACTGAATAAATAATGTTGAAAACTAAAATCAAAAAAAAAAAATTAACGCTCTTGGGAAAAAAATGAATAAAAACATTGTTTACGTTGCACTGCCGAGCACGTCTAAGATATACCACGCGTAATAATTGTTATAGCATTTTAAACATTCTCTTAGAAAAAAAAAAAAAATCATGTATGAAATGTAAGTCTATAAAAGAATAGGTATAAGTGTACAAATTAAATAATTATAATGGACATAATTCCTAACTCATAATTACTGATTTGTATTAATTTTTTAATTTTTTTTTTTTTTTTTTTTGATTTTAATTATTAGAACAAAAGTTACTTGAGAATAGTTGGTTGATTATTGCATTTGACAGTCTGTAAACTAGAGTGAAACATTTTTTTATTTTAGAAATTAAAGTCGATTTAGGATTAGATTCTTCAGCTTAAGATCGTTTTATTTTGTGAACATTCATAACTCAGATAAAATAATATAAGTAATTATATGGGTATGAATATTTTTTACATTGAAGAAAAAATAGTTTATATTTTTATTATATTAGGTTTCCTAACATATGTTTAGAACAACTTATTACCCCTATCGTCCCGTTTATCTTTTAGTTACCAGTACATAGTTACGAATACTTACGATTATTGATATTTGGATAGGTTACAAAGGTAACAAATCAACTGGATTGTGATTTGTCATTAAAAATTCATATGTCAGCATTGAAAAATAAGTATCAAAATATGAGTTTTTAATATGGATTCATACAGGCCCATATTCAAAAATCGGTTAAGTATTAAGTTATTAAATTTATTATAGTCTCTATAAATAAACATATTCAAGTCCCCAAATTATTTATAAGTTGTACGTATATGATATTATAGTTTCTTAAATACCCACTAAATCGTTAAAAAACAGGACATTTAGTATGCATGTAGAGTGAGCTTTCCTAACTTGTTTATAATATATTTATTTATATGTGATAGAAACTGGTAATAATATTAGGTGATGTCGTTAACATCATATTTTATATTGTGAGTTTTTGAGTAAACAGTTTTCGTTTGGAAAAATCATTAGACAAATAATAATTCCGTCCATTATAATAATATTAATTGCATAATAATATGAACATAAATTGATGTGAAGTCCGCTTTCAAACGCATTTGAATTCAAAACACAAATATCTTATCAAATCAGAATTTAGAATGAACAAAATTTTCGCGATAATTAATTTTAATTTATTTATTTGTTCGATCCAACTCTGCGTACTTTTAAACGAAAACAGTATAACCCAAGAGAATTTATCGGATAGCTTACGGGACTTCGGTAATTGAAATTCAGTCATAAATGATTGAGAAACGTTCAGTTTTATATTATATTGTTGTTATGAACTATCTGAATGTTTAAGAATTTATTATGTTATTCGCTTATGTTAACCAAATCCTTATTATGGCTTAAACTTGGTTCAAACTCAATAGTTCGGGTTGATTTTATTTTATTGGTTTTCGCTAAGAGTAAAGTTTACGAAAACAATAATGCATTGTTTGTCAATGTATAATAGTAGATAAATTAATTCAAAACCACAAATGCACTTACATCCAATGTTCGATTAATATACTCTTTCAGTTAGGCATTAGTAATTTAAATTTATAATTATACTATACTTATACAAATATAATATATATATTTATATGATGTAAAAATCTTTTGTGTCTTGTTAAACAATTAATTCGTTTGATATACAATAGAACTATAATAATGCAAAATACTAAATCACAGAAATTAAACATATATAAATAAATTGCATTATGATATATTATATTATGTTGATAACATCTTCGAAATCTATAAAGGACAAAACATAATAATAATAATAAAGGAGTCATTGTAAGTGATTCAATTAAAAATACCATTCTTAAGTATAAATATATATTATATCCAAACATTTTCTTATATAAAAAAAAAAAAAAAAAAACATAAACAAATTCAATTTAATTTTGATTGTTATTCATTATAAATAATACTGGTGGACATACTTATATTTAAATATACAAAAAGCAAAAATTGGTATATTTTATATGTCTACCATATTCGTTTTATTAATAAAATTTTTGTAATCGGAGTATGTTATATATAAATATGATTACTTTTTGTCATAAAAGTAAAGAGTATTATTTTATCAACACACACACATTTATATACTACTTATATATAGGCAATTATGTTTTAACTTTATATGTATTTGATGATTTTAATAAATCAAATATTATGATTAACTCATACATTACCCAACAGTATTCAATTTTATTTTAAATAATTTCGTTTGTGGCATCCTTGAAGTTATCATAAACACTAATTTTTTATGAAAATAAATTTATACTATTGGAAATGTTTACATTGCCCGTTTTTTTTTTTTTTTTTTTTTTTTTTTTT